>CM033649.1:59505471-59713553 GCA_019512145.1 Engystomops pustulosus
ATTGATTCTTGAGGTTCTTCTCACAATAGCATTGATCAGTTGCTAAACCTCAGTGAGGGACTCACTATTTATATTTAAAACTACATTACATTGTTATTTGGACGCCTAGGGCACTAATTATTCAAATATTATTTAAAGGGAGCACTGTATTCTTATTGTGGGGTACTATCTATTATTAGGTTTGCACTAGATCTTTTGTTATCAACCCCTTCCCGCAGCCTTTTTTGGTTTTTGCGTTTCCATTTTTCACTCCCCACCTTCAAAAATCTGTTACTTTTTATTTTTCCATGTACAGAGTTGTGTGAGGTTTTGTTTTTTGCAAAACAAATGTTCCATGCCGTGTTCTGGGAAGCGGGAAAAAAAAATACTTAGGTGTACGGGACTGTGTAAAGTTGTGAATTTTTGCGGGATGAGCTGATGTTTTATTTACTACCTTTTTTGAAGTCTGTACGGCCTTTGATCACTTGTTATAAAATTATTTATATGTTTCAAAATGGCAAAAAAGTGGCATTTTGAACATTTGGGCGCTAGTGCATTACTGGGTTCAACACGGAGAATAACCGTTATTATATTTTGATAGAAGGGACATTTTGAGATGTGGGGATACCTTACATGTTTATGATTTTTACAGTTTATTTTTATATCAGTTCTAGGGAAAGGGGGTGATTTGAATATTTAGCTTTTTTATAATTTTTTTTTTTTTTTTAACTATTTTTCATAGGATTGGTCCTACCATACACTGCAATGCTACAGTACGGCAGTATATCTGGATTTGACACGTGATCTATTACAAAGTACCATTGGCACATTGTAACAGGTCTTGGAAATATAACAGAATATACTTCTGTATTCACAGAATATATTATTTATTCACTTAGATTGTAGTTATTCTAATGTAGTGGGGAGCTGTATGTTTTATAGTAAATTATAAGTGGCAATGTAAATATTATTAATTTAGTACACACATAATTTATCCTAGGGCACAGTGTGGTTAGTTGTGGTGTGAGGGGTATACATAATATTATTTAGGACAGGGGTCCCCAAACTACGGCATGTGGCCCGCGGACCGTTTTTATGCGGCCCCCGTCGCATCCTGCCGCGGCCCCCAGAAGTCGGGCACTGTTTGCGCGGCACCTTTTCCTGTCCAACAGCCGCAAAAAGAAAGAAGACGCGGGGGCCAGAGGTGAGTAAAGGATTTTTAATTTTTTTTTTTAACAGTAGTAAAAAGATATTAGGGGACCCTAATATATGAAACAATTCATTATGGGAGCAGCGTATACGACCACTAGTGGTTGGGTTGGTGGGGGGTCGGGTATATAAAATGAGAAAAACTAATGGTGGGCGGGGGACATATAAATATACTAATGGTGGCGGGGGACAATATACAAGAACTAATGGTGTGGTGGAGCGTAGGAAATATTAATGGTTGGGGGGTCTATAACAATAAACTAATGGTGGGTGTGGGGTGGCATATAAAACAACTATGGTGTCGGGGGGGGACACATAAAATAACTCTATGGTGGCGGTGGGGCGGCATAGGTAAGAATTAATTATGTGGGCGGCAGTCTGTTAATTAATGCGGGGGGTGGGGTAGCAGAGGAATAATTAATGGAGAGGGGGCCCATATATTTATTAACTTGACCATAAATTCTTACTTGGGTCCAATATATAAAATAGTTCTCAAGAGGCGCAGTAAATATAAATAATTACAATGACTTGATAGGGGCGGGCCCAGGTAATTACGATTGTCACATGTACCCCGCTATTTATCCGGCCCTCCAATGGTCTCAGAGGGACAGTGAACGGCCCCCTATGTAAAACGTTTGGGGACCCCTGATTTAGGAGCACAGTGTTATTCAGGTGACACTATAGTGTAAGTCACTATAGTGTCTTTAGGCTCACAGAGGAGCTGCAAGGAGGCGACTACATGTGAGCGTGAATTCTTTATCGATATGTGATGGCCTGAAGAATCTCGGTGCACTTTTATACCTGATGGAGAAGAGCATCACCTGTGAGTAACTAAATGTCACTTCTGACAATCCTGTACAAAGTTGTAGAAACAGAAGTCCTGAGGAAGGAAAGATAGGGAGGCCTGGCGCAGCATTCCTGCATATAATATGGTGCCATGGGGTGCAGGAGCCATGTGGATAAATTACACAGGTCTGCTGTACCCCATAGGTCCATATTTTACATTGGTTTGCTGCAGCCTGACCACCTTGGTTTTCTTACACATGACTGCTGCCACCCCCTCTATGTATAGTACTCATGTACATAGGAAATGTGCAAAAATGTAATAATTGGGGCTCCAGTTTTGGGCGCTGGACGGCCTAAGTTGGTGGAGTGTCTACACCAGCAGATAGATTTTGACTGATTCAACCCACACCAATGGTTTAGGCAGTGGACGTTTTTATTGAGGATAAACTACAAGTAAAAAAGTGACTATCCAAATAACAGCAATAAAAGCTTGGAATCTATAAATAAATTAGTCACTTTTTTACTTGTAGTTTATCCTCAATAAAAACGTCCACTGCCTAAACCATTGGGTTGAATCAGTCAAAATCTATCTGCTGGTGTAGACACTCCACCAACTTAGGCCGTCCAGCGCCCAAAACTCGAGCCCCGATTTTTACATTTTTGCACATTTCCACTACTGGTCCATTGGCTGATGGTACCTGTTACCCGGGGAGCTATGGAGCTGCAGGAACATGTTGGGCCCTGAGGACCATATCTTATGGATTATACACTGCATACCACCAAGTGGTAACCAGGTGAGCAATATTGCTTAACTCCTTACACCGCATCTGTGACAGTATCACACGAGGCGCCGTCCTCCCGTTGTTCTTCTTTTCTTTTCATTGTACATGTACATAGGAGGCAGTTTTATTTTTGCAATTATATTCTTGTACATAGGGGTCAGTATTATAGCAGTTATATTATACATAGGGGTAGTATTATAGTAGTTATATTCTTGTGCATAGGGGGCAGTATTATAGTAGTTATATTCTTGTACATAGGGGTCAGTATTATAGTAGTTATATTGTACATAAGGGGGCAGTAGTATAGTAGTTATATTCTTGTACATAGGGGTCAGTATTATAGTAGTTATATTCTTGTACATAGGAGGCAGTATTATAGTAGTTATATTCTTGTACATAGGGGGCAGTATTATAGTAGTTATATTCTTGTACATAGGGGGCAGTATTATAGTAGTTATATTCTTGGACATAGGGAGCAATATTATAGTAGTTATATTCCTGTACATAGGGCACAGTATTATAGTAGTTATATTCTTGTACATAGAGGGCAGTATTATAGTAGTTATATTCTTGTACATAAGGGGCAGGAAGTTAGCTTGCATATGGGAGAAAGTATTTTAGTAGCTTTATTTTGTATATAGAAGGCAGGATTGAATGTGTTATTCTATATGTACCAACATCTACCATCAGCCAAGCACTATTTTTAAGAATCTGACAAGCCACTATAATTGGCTATAACTTTGGAACACTTTAACATATCTAGGTGATTTTAAGATTAGGTTTTCTCAGAAGACATTTTACTTTATGTAAAATGTTACAATAAAGTTTGAAACATGTAAACTTGTATCTGTCATGTGTTCTGCATACTTTCAGTGCTTGAACTTCTCTACCTATTTTCTACTTGTACATGCAAGCTGGCCTGGCCTTTGTTCCGAGACATGAGGACTTCTTGGGGATATATTGCTCTTTGGTGAGTTAATAGCTGGACTTAATTTTGCTACTGTACAAATTTTAAATATTTGTAAAAATTGAGTGATACATTTTGCATTTAGGTATTAAAAAAAAAAAGGAAATTTAGCTAAAATTTTGAAAAGTTCTATACTTTCTACTTTCTAAGTAGATTGTCATACCTCCCCAAAAACTTACTGTATTTTTCAAACTATAAGACGCTCTTCATTATAAGATGCACCCCAGATTTAGTCTTCCAAAAAAGGAAAAACATATTTTACACCAATTAAAATATCCCTGTTGGGGATCTATACATTTACACACACAGCTCTACTACATCCATACATTTGCACACAGAGTTTAGCTATACACAAACAAACAGAAATGTGAACACACTCAGCACTGCTATACATACACACATAGGAACACACTGGGAACTGCTACATACATTAGGCACTGCTATACACAGTGGGCACTTCTACACATACTTGACTCTGCTATGCACACAGGGCACTACTACATACACTTTGCTCTGCTATGCACACACAAATACACCACACAATGACTGGGCACTGCTATACACAGAAACACGCACACAAGGAACACACTGACCACTGCTATACACAGAAACACACACACAAGGAACACACTGTTCACTGCTACAAACAGAAACACACATACACGTCTACTATACACAGAAACACACATAAAGAACACACTGGGCACTGCTATACACCTAAGCACGCACAGAACTCTGCTATACACTCATAAGGAACACACTATGCACTACTATTGATAATAACACAGCGACCCATCAATGTTCAATACACAACATAAGAAAACCCTATGTAACTAAATCTCAACATAAACACACACACTGGCTGCAGTTACTGTCTGGTTAAAATTATGAACAATTCCACCTACCCCCTGAGCTGATGGACACTCTCCCTTTAACCACAAGATTTTTTGCTGATGCCTGCGCATGCTGTAATTTCCTTAACTCATACTTTGTTAATCTGTTTCTGGTGTCAGATTTTATATATTCCAAATATATACAAAGCTGAAAAGAACGTTCACACCTAGCCCTAAGATGATCCAAACATTAAAACAAAGCATACCAAGGTCCTCCAATTGGACTTTTATGATTTTGGCAGAGAATTGTGCACTGGATTTTAGAAGGATTTTATTTTTCACAGGCGCGGTTTCTAGTTGCCAACTGTGCTGTCTTCAATTTTGCCCAAGCGTGTCAAGCAGGTGAGTCAGTTTTTTTCCCCCTTTCACCCCCCGATCAAGCTTTGTCTTTGAGAAAGAAAGGTTCTCTTCAAAGTGGAGTTATCTGGCAACAGGAAGACAACAACCCGAGTTAGCCTTCCATCTTACGAACTGTACATCTGGTACGAAAATTTAGCTTTGGCAATGCTACGGATGCCTGGGAATATTTCCTTGTAGACTGATCGGAAGCCCTGTATGATGTGTCATCAAATGTTTTTGTAGAATTTTTTTGTAAATGCTTTTAGATTTTCAGCTCTTTAAAAATCTCTTTTCATTCAAGAAATCTAACAAACAGTTCTCTCTAATATTTTGATATCACAAATCATCTTTTCCTGCTGTTTTCTAGCTAACACTTCGTAGTTTTTGTTCAGTAACAGGCGAATTGACATGGTAAAAATTCTGTATAAGAAACATAAGTTTGGTAAGCCAGGCCATTCAGTGAAGCTCTGGATATATTACGTCTCGTCTGGCCTTTGGACTTTCCAAAGGCATCTGGACTTTTCAAAGGCAATTTGACACGTGCCGCCAAAATGGGATTGTAACAACATAAAAATGCGACTGCTGGCACTAGGGCAAAATCATGTATTCTGGTTAGTAATTGGCTTAGTGATAGAAAACAGAGGGATTTTCTTGGATGGCAACTTCCATCTTAGGGTTAACGTTACTAGTGGAAGTACCACAGTGGCAGTATTGGTGCCACTAACCTATCTTTTTAATAATATTTTTATCAATGACCTTGTAGTATGGGGTTTACACAGTCAAGTTTCAATATTTGCAATGATACCTAATCTGTGTAAAGTAATAAATACTGAGGTCCGATATTTTAGCATTACTGAGGGATTTTGTGGAACGTGAAGATGGACAAAAAATGGCTGGTTGAGGTTTATGTAGAGCAAAGGACAAGTTATGCGCTTTTGGCTATAAACAAACGTAATAATTATGTCTAGAAAGTCAATAACAACGTGGTAAACTGAGCCTGAAAAAGGGACTTAGTGATTGGTGAATTGTAACTTATTTTAAGACAGTGACCATACCAGGCCAGCTGCTGCTAACGGCAAATTAAATCTCATGGGATATATCAGAGAGGATAGATTCTCATAAAAGACTAGTTTTGGCCCTATAACAAATCCCTGTCAGAAACCACACCCTTGACTATCGTTGTGTATGATTTGCGCACTCAATGTCTAACAAGGATCGAGTGCGCTTAAACCGGATGCGCATAGAGAGCACCCAGTCTTATTAGGGGAATTGGGGGGATAGCATCCCTGACAATTACAAACTTGGGATTATCGTTTGAAAAGACTCTAAGAGGAGACCCTCATGTACACATACAACCCTGAACGGCAGTACCAAAAAAGGATCTCCCCAAAGACTTTTGTTAATACCAATACCTCGGGGGGGGGCTTTACCAGCGAACAAAGGGGCTTCCTCTACGCTAGATGAGAGGGCGATTTCTACCAGTCACATAGGAAACAGTTTTATACTAGAAGAGTAGAGAGACGTATGGAACCAAGCATAAAGTTGTTATGCGGACTCTATTGACAATATTCAAAGAGGGGCCAGCTTCGAGGATACTCCCACACATTTTCCACCTTTCCCTTTTCTTTTCTTAAACGATCTACCCATTCTCCCTTGTCCTTTTACCTCTCTTTCCTTCCTGGTCCCTTCCTCTTGTGTCTTGTCTTCCCTGTCCCCTCAACCTGGCAGAAATATCTTCTTGATGTCTATGCAATGGGACTCATGAATTTCATTTTGGTTTCTTTATCCAAAATATAGCAATAAACCAGAAGTTTGTTTGCTGCCCCAACCTAGAAGGTGACCACCATTCTAGAATGGAAACAACTTATTCTGGTCTTTGTCTAAATATCTATACTTTGGATTTTAACCAAGGTCCTCTGTCCGAGTCAACCATGGCATCCAACCTGACTGCTCTAGCCTTGCATGATTATTTATATCTGTGCTTTCATCCAAGCGCATGGAATAACAGGCTGCCTTTTGTAGATTCACTATGAGTGTTTTGACTAAATCACTTCCATACGCTGGACTCATCCTTAACATCTTGTTTACTTAGTGGCCATCGCCGCAATTTTACCCTTCTTTGGGAAATAATGAAAAAAGATATTCCTACCAGACAAGACAACATGGCAGCTTATATATTCTCCCCATCTCAAAAGCGGCTTACCATGATTAAGCTATATACATCAACATAATCACATTTGCGAACTGGCGAAGTTAATGATTGGTGTTTTTTGACCTAAGATAGACAATCTAACATACTGAATCATATTTCCTCCATAGCCCTTTAACACCTTCTTTTTTTTTTTTTTCTTCTATTCACCAGTTTGTGCAACAGTTTTATTTTATGTTGGTGTCTGATACTTGAAAGTGCAACACAACCTTTTTGTACCATTTTTTTTTTTCCTGGTTCATCTGCCAGAGACAATTAACAAGATGAGACAACCACAAACATAATGCACTTATGTAGCCATTCAGAAGAGATACTATGATTAACCTCAGACTTCGAATATCAGTTTGATCAGGGAAGTGGCAATCTGCAGAAATTGTGACAGCACAACTTATAACATGCAAAAGGATTGCATTTAAGGGCATCCCAACCAAATATGCAGCATAAGAGCCAGTAGCCTGAAGACATCTCCACAAGCTGGGGAGGGTCAGGTAGGAGAATGGAATAAAGTTTGGCTGGAGTCCAATACCATCTAGATAATACTTTGTAATTAGTTAGACCAGCCCCTCCGCCCGTGCAGGAAACCAGATGCTTATGGCCAAGTTCAATGATTCCTTTTTGTGGACATTCTCTGTGTGAATTTTAAAGTTTTATCATTCCGTCTCCCCAGTACTCACAAAAGGGTGGTGGGGGGTGTTTGGCTCCCCCCATTTGCTTGAAAATACTGTATGATAGATCACTGAAATTCTGGCGGTCTTGTTGCGCAGTAATGGAGGTACACACGTTGCTCCAATGGCTAAGCTCCAGCTCGCTCGTTTAGGTTAAACGACCCTTGTTGAGTTATTAAATATGGACCTCCGGTGGTGTGTAGGCCCAATGCTGTGTGAGCTGCATGGGGCTAAATTAACTACCATATGAAGGAATGAGCAGGAGACTCTGCAAAGAAGTGCTTCTAAAAAATATGAGAGGGAGCCAGGCCCGTAGACGAGAAACCTAAACATCCAGGCTGCATCCTGAGTCCGGTTAGTCTCTAATATGCTGGCCATGATTTGTGGATTGAACTCTTGCCTCTGCAATTAATCTTTTAGATTCATAATAAACCCCATTTCTAATACGTGCTGTCATTGCAAATTCATAATTACATTTTAGGGGCCAGATCATCCGTAATTTATTTACCATAACCTTTGGGTTTTTCGTTCCACTTGATCTCAGAGGGACCATGGGAGTTCAAAGGACTCACTCAAAGGAAAATCTGTTTATTAATTTTATGCATAAAGAATGACCATTTCAAGGTTGTGTCCATGTGCAATGGATCAAAGGGAAGGGTATTATTATTTGGGGAGCTCATGGTGTAGCTTCATTCCTAGCAGAGTGCAAACAATTCAGAACAAAACATAACATTACAGGCAGTTCCTCCCTACTTAAGAACTTAGGCAAGGTGGGCACTTTCCTCCCCACACCACTGCTCTTCTTCATCTTCTTCTTCTCAATCATCCTTCAAATCTCTGATTTCAAATGATCAAAATGTGTTTCTAGGTACCATGGATCCCAGAAATTCAAGTTTGAAGTGAAGAATCCAGGTGCGATTTTTTATATTTAAAAAACTCCTTACGGCATTTTAACAGTAAAATATCTGACCTGACAGAAGAAACATCAATGTAGATCATATAAAGAGGAGCTCGCTTCGTTCATAGGTAACAACCGACGCAAACATGTTCCTTAACGTTGTATGTAACGCCAAAAACACCACAGGTGCTGAATAAAGTTTTTTAATTTCACAACCATCCTCCAATTACTTACACCTAGTTTGAACTTCTCACTCAAATTCTGATAAGCTCGGCAGGTTCTGTTTATTGTGCAGATAATACATTTGCCACACATCTAAAAGGGCTTTTGGTTTATCTCATTAGGTGGGTTATCGATATTTAGTTAGTTAATTGTCCCATGGAGCCACAATGACGATCTGTGTGAAATTTCAGTGGCCATTTTTCTGCAAAAACAGTTTGGTCCCCTTGGATTTATGTTCTCTTTTGCGCATGTTTGGTGAATAACCATGTGGGGTTAGGTAGATCTCCCTCCCCTTCATCTTGCTGTTTAAGGAAAAGTATTTTTTTCTTTATATAAGTATTCGGGATTGAAGTGCATGGTGAATTTAAAGTTACAGGGGGTCCCCCTACGATAAGGACACCCGCCTTACATACAAAGCCCATGTTAAGAAGGGAAATAGCCCGGCACTCACTCCTTTCTTCGTTGCAGTTAGTTTGATTGTGTCATATGATCACATATATGGTATCGCTGGTTCAAGTTTGTATAAGGAAAAAAAAAGTCAAAAACAGTAAAATTAAAACACTATAATAAATAAAATAAATATATTAAAACATCAGCCCCTAAAATGGTCACTTTTCCCATAAAAACATTAATAAACTATAAAAATAAACAACCCACAAAAAAGCCACATATTTGGAGTATTGCAGCTCCGTAACAATCTGTATAATAAACAGAATCATTCTGGACTCAACGTAAACGCTAGGGGGAAAAAAACGCCAAAAATTTTTCCGAAAAGATAATTTTTAAAAGGTATTAATTAAAATTAAAAAATTTCTAAAACGGATTAAAAAAAGTTTACGCACTCTAAAATGAGACCCACTAAAAAGACCAACTCTCTGCAAACAAAAGCCTTAACCAGATTTCAGCGAACATAAAATAGTTATGCATCATGAGAAAGATTGTGATGCTAACATGAACAAAATGGTTCTCACAACTTATGTTTTTACTCAGTAAAAATTGATAAAATACACAAAAACGCACAGAACTCTGCTATACACTCATAAGGAACACACTATGCACTACTATACAAATAAACATTCACAAAGCATTGCTATACACACATTAGGAACACCATAGGTAACTTCAATTCACATAAACACACACACAGCAGCCAGCTACATGTGTGACACAGGGACACTACTATCCAAGTCCAGCTACAATCCAGGAATATAAATACATATTTCAACAGCATTGTTACTTCTAACATTGTACACTGAGGTTTGGTTACATATCTCTCCAGGTCCAAAACACTGGCTGCAGTACTGTATGGTTTAAATTCATGGCAGATTCCACCTAACTCTGGCTGATGACAATCTCCCTTTAACAGGATTTTTGCTGTTGCATGCATGCTGATAATTTCCTTAACTCATACTTTGTTAATCTGTTTCTGGTGTCAGATTTTATATATTCAAAGCTGAAAAGAACTGTTCACTAGCCTAAGATGATCCAAACCAAGTAACCAAAGCAATACCACGTGCTTTCATTGACTTTAAATGATTTGGCAGAGAATTGCACTGGATTTAAGGATTTTATTTTCACAGGCGCTGTTGCTGTTTCCAACTGTGCTGTCTTCAATTTTCCCAAGCGTGTCAAGCAGGTGATATCATTTATTTTTCCCGATCAAGCTTTCTTGAGAAAGAAAGTTCTTCAAATTGAGGTTTATCTGGCACAGTAAGAAAACACAGAGTTGCCTCCATCTTCCGGAACTGTACAAATCTGATACAAAAATTTAGCTTTGCAACGCTACAATGCTTGGAAATTCCTTGTAGACTATCGGATGCCTTGTAGGATTGTCATCAAATGTTGTAGAATTTTGTAAATGCTCTTTTAGATCTTTCAGAAATCTACAGTTCTCTCTAGCATTATCACACGAGGCGGCCCTCCTCCGCTTGTTCTTTCATCTTTCTTTTCATTGTACATGTACTAGAGCGTTTTTATTTTTGCAATTAGATTCTTGTACATAGGGGCAGTATTACTAGCAGTTATATTATACAATAGGGTGTAATGTTTATAGTAGTCTTTTTTCTTTCAGTGAGCGTTCTGCATTATTATATATGTTCTATTCTTTACATTAGGGCATTATTACTAGTGTTATATTGTACATAAGGGCATAGTATTAGTAGTTTATATTCTTGTCATAGGGGGGGTCATTATTAATAGTAGTTTATATTCTTGTACTTAGGAGGCAATTGTATATAGATGTTATATTCTTGTACATAGTGTGATGGGCAGTTCATTAATTCTTAGTAATATATCTTGTAACATAGGGGGGCAGTATTATATTGTTATAATTTCTTGACATAGGATGGCAATATTACAGTGTTATATTCCTGTACAAGGGCACAGATTATGTAGTTATATTCTTGTATAGAGGGCAAGTATTAATGATTGATATTCTTTACAACGGGGCAGGAAGTTGCTTGCATATGGGAGAAAGTCTTTAGTAGCTTATTTTGTATATAGAAGGCGAGATTGAATGTGTATTCTATTATTACCAACATCTACCATCGTCAAGTCCTATTTTTAAGAATCTGACAACCATATAATTGGCTATAACTTTGTGAACCACTTTAAACATATCTAGGTGATTTTTAAAGATTAGGTTTTCTCACTTCAAAAGTCAATTTTACTTTATGTATGTTACAGAATTAAATGTTTGAAACATGTACGTGTATCTGTCATGTGTTCTCATAACTTTTCAAGTGCTTGAACTTCTCTAACCTTTTTTTCTACTGTACATGCGAATAGCCCTGGCCTGGCCTTGGTTCCGAGACAATGAGGACTTCTTGGGGAATATTGCTCTTGGATAGGGTGAGTTAATGAGCTGGACTTATTGGCTACCATACTGTCTCACATTTTACATATTTGTTCCCAAATTGAGTGGATACATTTGCTATTAGGTATTAAAAAAAAAAGGACATTTGCTACATTTTTTGAAAAGTTTGATCACTTTCTACTTCGTGTTGTCTCGTAAGTTAGATTGTCATCCCTCCCAAAAAAACTTACTGTATTTGTTTTTCCAACTTATAAGAAAGCGCTTTCATTATCAGATTCAGCGACCAGATTTTATCGCTCTTAGTCTGTACCAAAAAGGAAAAACATATCTAATTATTAAAAATTACAAACCAGGGATTAAAATATCCCGGTTGGTGGGATCTATACATTTACACACAACACATCTCATACTTACATCCTACATTTGTCACATCGATGAGTTTAGCTATACACAAACAAACTAACATGTGAACCAGCTCAGCCAACTGCCTATACATACACACATAGAGAACACTGGCAACTGCTACAATACATAGGCACTGCTATACACAGTGGGCACTTCTACACATACTTCTCTCTGCTATGGCACACGTGGCACACTACATACACTTTGCTCGCTATGCACCACCACGACCCCCTACGACCCCATACACTTCCTTGCCTTTGCCCTTTCGCTCCACATCGAACACAAAGGCCCCGGGCAGGAAACACACTGAACCACTGCTATATACACAGAACACACAACACAAGGAACACAACAACTGTTCACTGCTACCAACAGAAACCCACAATACACGTCTACTATGACACAGAAAACAACATAAAAGAACACACTGGTCACTCATACACACTTAATAATCACTGCCAACCTAACTCGCTACCACTCATAATGGAACACACTCCTTCACTACTTATAAATAAAAAACAACGGAGGGCGCACACCTCCTTTCACATACCGAGCTCCCACAGCGATCGACCCGCCGTCATTTACATACGCCATTGCGCTCCTCACACCCCCACCAAAGGGACAGTCGTCTTACTTCCTTCGCTTTCCTTTTGTCAAATTTATGACAGATTCCCCTAACTCTGGCTGATGACAATCTCCCCTTTAAACAGTATTTTTGCTGTTGCATGCATGCTGATCATTTCCTTTATCCTTACTCATACTTTGTTCATCTGTTTTTGTGTCAGATAATTTTATATATTCAAAGGCTTGAAAAATAACTGTTTCACTATCCTACGATTCTCCCCACCCCTTCCGCCGACGACCACCCTTCTCCCCCTTGCCGTCCTTGACTTTTAAATTTGAATGATTTGGCATAGAATTGCAAGCACTGGTAATTAAGATTTTATTTTCAATCACATCACAGGCTCTGTTGCTGTTCCACTGTGCTGTCTTCAATTTTCCCCCAAGCGTGTCAAGAGGTGATATCATTTATTTTTTTTATCCCGATCAAGCTTTCTTAGAAATAAAGTTCTCTTCAAATTGAGGTTTATCTATCATCTGGCACAGTAAGAAAACACAAGTTGCCTCCCACATCTTCACAGAACTGTACAAGTTGTTTACTAAATTAGCTTTGCACTGCTAACGATTCTTGGAATTCCTTGCAGACTATCGGATGCCTTGTAGGATGTACAATGTTGTAGATTTTTGTAATGCTCTTTTAGATTTCAGCTCTTTAAAAGTCTCTTTCAGAAATCTACAGTTCTCTCTAATATTTTGATATCACAAATCATCTTTTCTGCTGTTTTTCTAGCTACACTTCGTAGTTGTTTGTTCAGTACAGTGCGAAGTGCAGTGTAAAATCTGTATAAAAACATAAGTTTGGTAAGCCAGGCCATATCAGTGAGCTCTGGATATATTTCTGCCTTGGACTTTTCAAAGGCATCTGGACTTTTCAAAGGCATTTGACACTGTGCCGCATAAAAGGTTGGTACATAAAATGAGACTGCTGGCACTAGGGCAAAATCTATGTATTCTGGTTAGTAATTGGCTTAGTGATAGAAAACAGAGGGTGGTCATTGATGGCACATTCTCAGATTAGGTTAACGTTACTAGTGGAGTGCCACAGGGGTCAGTATTGGGGCCACTTCTTTTTAATATTTTTATCAATGACCTTGTAGTGGGTTTACACAGTCAAGTTTCAATATTTGCAGATGATACTAAGCTGTGTAAAGATATAAATCCAGGTGAGGCGATATGTAGCATTAACTGAGGCGTTTGTGGAACTTGAGGAGTCGGACAGAGAAATGCGTTGTGAGGTTTAATGTAGAGAAAAGAAGTGAATGCACTTGCTATGAAAAACATAAAAGTATAATTATGTTCTAACTAAAGTCATATAGGTGGTAAAACTGGAGTATGAAAAGGGACTTGGGGGTATATGGTCGGATGTAGACTTAATTTTAGTGACCAAGCCAGGGAGCAGCTGCTGCTAAGCAAATTAAATCATGGCGATTATCAAGAGAGGAATAGATTCTCATGATAAACATAGTTATTGCCATTTATACAATCCCTGGTCAGACCCACACATGGAATATTGTTATGGTTTGAGACCACCGAGTGTATAAAAGCAGACTATAGTCAGGAGCCCCGTGGTCACAGGGTGCAGAGGAGAGTCAACTCATCGATGATTCCCATTAGCGCGGAATCGGGGGGTATTAGAATACAATGAAAGAAAAAAAAACCTTAACAAATTGGGATTATTCGTTTAGAAAAAACGACTAAGAGGAACCTCATGTACAAATACCTGAACTGACAGTACAAGGATCTCTCCAAAGATCTTTTTTTCTTTTTTTTTATTTTTGTTTACCTTCTCGGCTGTGACCAGGCTACAAGGAAGGGCCTCCTCTACGGCCTGAGAGAGAGGCGATTCGTACCATCAACTCAAAAGCAGGTTTTTTACGTAAGAGTAGTGAGTACTGATGAAAACCCGCAGAATTGTTATGGCAGGACGTCTATGAGCATGTTCAATGAGGGGGCAATCTTGAGGATATCTCCAAAATTTTCCGTCTTTTCCCCTTCACATGCGGCAGGAAATAGATCTTGATGATAATTACAATGGGACTCAATGATTTCAATGTTAGGTTTCTTTATCAAAATAGACTCGAATGTAACCGAAGTGCCCCAACGCATAGAAGCTTCCCCATTACTATAATGGAAACATACTTATTCTGGTCTTATGGTCTTAATATACTACTTTGAAGTATTTACAGGATCTCTTCTGTCATAGAGTACTACGCGAATGAATCTACAACCAATATCCCTAGTCTGTGATGCTTATTTATATCTGTGCTTTCATCCAAGCGCATGAATAAGCAGCTGCCTTTGTAGGGTCACGGTGAGGTGGCGACTAAAATCAACTTGCCACTATACGCTGAGCCTCAATCCTTAACAGTATTTTTACTTAGTGCCATCTCCGTAATTTTATCCTTCTTTGGGAAATCATGAAAAAGGATATTACTCCCAGACAACATGGCTGCTTTTATATTCTCCCCATCAGAAAGCGGCTTACCATGTTTAGCTATATACAGCAACATTTGAAAACTGTCTGAAGTCAGATGAATGTTTTTTGAAAGATAGTTAGAAAATCTAAGATGCTGGGAATAATATTTCCTCAATAGCCCTTTAAGAACCTTTTTTTCTTTCTATTTCATCAGGTTGTGCAACAGTTTTATGGTTGGTGTCTGATACTTGAAGTGCAACACACTTTCTTTTGTACATTTTTTTATTGGTTGCAAGAGAAAATTAACAAGATGAGACAACCACAACATAATGACTATGTAGCCATGCAGAAGAGAGACTATTAACATCAGACTTCAGAATATCAGTTGATCATGGAGGAAGCGCAAATCTGCAGAAATGTGTGAAAGCACAACTTATAATGCAGAAGGGTTGCAGTTAAGGGCATTCCCACCAAATATGCAGCATAGAGCCAGTAGCCTGAAGACATCTCCAACAAGCGGCAGGGCAGGTAGGATAGATGGAATGAAGTTTGGCTGGAGTCCAATACCATCTAAATAATATTTTGTAATTAGTTACCTCCGCCCTGCAGGAAACCGATAGCTTGTGGCCAAGTTCATAGGCTTTGGACCAGTCTTCTGGTGTGAATGTTTTATCAAGTTCCTTCTCCTAGCAACTCACAAAAGGAGGGGGGGGGGTTTTTGGCTCCACCCATTTGTCTCGGAAAATACTGTAGTTCACTGAGATTAAGTGAGGTATTGCGGTAGGGGAGGTACACAGTTGCTCAAAGGGCCTAAGCTCTCGGTTTAGGTTGAGACTTGTTGGAGTTATAAAAGTGTGACCGCTGTGTGTATTCCCAGAATGCTTGTGAGCTGCATGGGGCAAAAGTAACAACCATATGAAGTGGAATGAGCGAGGGCTCTGCAAGAAGTTTCTAAATATGAGAGGGGAGCCAGGCTTGAAGAGAGCCTGAAATCCAGGCTGGCATCCTGAGTCCGGGCTATCTCTAATATGGCCATGATTTGTGGATTGAGGACCATGGAAGTTCAAAGGACTCAAGGAAAAGTCTGTTTATGCATAAAGTACGACAATTTTCAAGGTGTGTCCTGTGCATTGGATCAAAGGGAAGATGTAATTATTATGTTGGGGCATCTTGGTGTTGCTTCATTCCTACCAAGAGTGCAACAATTCAGACAAAGAAATTACATATACAGGCAGTTCCCTACTTAAGAACTTAGGCAAAGTGGGCACTTTCCTTCCCACACCAGGGCTCTTCTTCAATATCTTCAATCTCTGATTTCAAATGAATCTAAAATTGTGTGTATCTAGGTACCATGGATCCAGAGATATTCGGGTTTGAAGTGAGAATATCAGGTGCGATTTTTATATTTAAAAATAACTCCTGATGGCATTTTAACAGTAAATATCTGACCTGACAATTAGAAACACAATGTTAGATTCATATAAAAGAGGCGGCTCTCTCTTCGTTCATAGGAAAAATCCAACCAGAACATGTTCATAAAGTTGTATGTAACACCAAAAACACCCACATGTTCTGGAATAAAGTTTATATTTCACACCATCCTCCATTATTTACACCTATGTTATGACGTTCTCACTCAAATTCTTATGAAGCGCGGAGGGTTCTGTTATTGTGCAGATAATATATTCGCACACATCTAAATGTGACTTTTGTTATCTCATTAGCTTGGGTTATGGATATATAGTTATTTATTTGGGTCACCAGGGAGCAAACAATGATAGATATGTGTGAAGTTCAGTGCAGTTTTCTGCAAAAACAGTTTGGTGTCTCCTGTGGATTTAATGTTCCCTTTGCTGCATATTTTGGTGAATATACACATGTGGGGTATGTATGATCTCCCCTTCATCTTGCTGTTTAAGGCAAAGTATGTTTTCTTTACATAAGTATTCTGGATTTGAAGTTGCATGAAGTAGTGTGTATGAATTTAAAAGTTACAGGGGGTCCCCTACTTAAGGACACCCGACTTACAGACAACCCATAGTTACAGAAGAAAATATCCCGACACTCACTTCTTGCTTCGTTGCAGTTAGTTTTATTGTTCAGTGGTCACATATATATGAGTATCGCTGGTTCAAGTTTGTATAAGGAAAAAAAAAGTCAAAAACAGTAAAGTTAACACATTAGAATAAATAAAAAATAAATATATTAAAATATAAGCCCCTAAAATGGCACTTTCCCATAAAAACACTTAATAAACTATAAAAAACACAAACACACACAAAACCGCCACATATTTGGTATTGCAGTGTCCGGAATCATTACTGGACCTGCACGGTAAGCGCTAGGGGGAAAAACGCAAAAAATGTTCTGAAAAAAGATCATTTTTTAAAAGGTATTAATTAAAAATTCTCTAAAAAGTTACGCTCTCTAAAATGAGACCACTAAAAAGACCAACTCTTCTCGCAAAAAATAAGCCTTTAACCAGATTTTCAGCCGAAAAATAAAATTAGTTTTTACTCAGTAAAATTGAATAAAATACACAAAACCCCCACATATTTGGTATTGCTACATCTGTGACAATCTGCAAAATGTGACAACCCACAAAATGAACCCCGTAAAAAACAACCTCAAAAACTCTCCAAAAAAAAGATAATTTTTAATTTATACCCTTTAAAAAATGCTCTAAAAACTGATTTAAAAAAGTTACACACTCTAAAATAAGACCACTAAAAAGAACAATCCTTCTCGCAAAAAATAAGCCCTTAACCAGATTTGTAAGCCGAAAAATAAAAAAGTTATGCACATGTAAGTCGGTGATGCTAAAATTAACATTTTCGCCAACTTACTTTCTATTCAGTAAAAATGGGAAAAAAATTTAAAAAACTATATAAATTAGGTATTTTTGCAATCGTGGTGACCCATAGAATAAAAATAATATACTATTTTTATGGTATGGTAAACGGCCAAAAGAGTTATTAAATTCTCACCAATTAACTATAGATGCCCCAAAATTATGTACCATAAAAGTGCATCTCATGTGGCATAAAAATAAGCCCCTACAGGTCCACAATAAAAAAAACATAAAAAATTATAGCCTGTACAATGTGACAATGCTAATCTGATCTGCATGCCGCCTCCTTCCCTTCTATGCCCGGCCGTGCGCCCATACAGCAGGTTACCACCCCATATAGGGTATCACTGTACTCAGAAGAGATTGGGTATCAAACTTTGGGGAGCCTTTTTTCATTTAATCCATAACAAATTTTTAATTTTCCACCCAAAATGAATGTATTGTCAAAAAATATTACAATTTGTAGACCACACCTCCATTTTGTTAACAAACTTCTTAACAGTGTTTTTTCATACGTTGAGGGGTGTCGTTTCCATAATGGGGTCATTAACAATTCTATAGCTATTATTTAGGCCTCTCACCGTCAAATAAGAGTTCAGCAGGTCCATCTAAATATTAGTTTTGGTGATTTTCCCAAAAATGTGAAAAATGGCCCCAGATTCTGAGCCTCATAACATTCTAATAAAATATGTGGAATCTGTGGAATGTAAGTTATGAATTTATTTGGGTGCTATGACTATCTGCATCAAAAGTAGAGAATTTAGAACTTTCAAAATAAAGAATTTTTGCCAATTTTTGCCAATTTTTTTTTCATAACTAAACACAAAAGATATCATCCAAATTTTTAACTAATTTGAAGTACAATGTGTCACGAGAACATGGGATAAATGGATAACCAGCTCGTACTACCAAGGTCAATCCTAGATCTACCAGTAGCCAGTCTCAGGTCTTTGTTAGTCTGGTTTAACTGTTGAATTGTTTTTGAATGTTTTTGACTGTTACTAACGGTTACTCACTTCTTACTATGCATAAGTTCTTTTAATAATATCCTCTACAAACTAAAGAAACTGAATGTATTATCCTTGCATGGTGTTAGAATACCACAAGAGGAAAATGACTTGAGTACTCTCATTACAATGTACATAGAACTGAAAAGACATATGTAACAACAATTATTATGTCTCATTGTATATGTACCTATACTAAAAAAATGTTTCTTAAAAAAAAAAAAAAAAAAAAAAAAAAATCCCCTGGATATCTTATATCGTTCCAAAACTATAGACACTTATAGAGACACAGGGCAGATTTGAAAAATGGGACCGCGCCCTTAAGGCCAAAAGAGGCTGAGTCCCGTAGGGATTAATCATGACCCTGTGTATATTACCAAAGGTTCGTAAAATCCTGGTAGACGCTCCGGGGAGACCCATAGTGGCGTCTACTAATTCGATCTTTTCCCCCCTGACCAAGGTGTTAAAAAAAATCTAATGACACCACTTGTTATGGATACACCTGCCTTTTTATTGGACACTGCAGCTTTTTTGTCGCTAATTAGGGACATCAAACAAGTGGGGATAGATGATATTCTTGTGACTATAGATGTAGTCAGTCTTTATATCTCAATTGAGCATGATAAGGGTCTTGAAGCCACTAAGAGGTTACTCTCAAGGGATCCTAGACTATCACCAGGACAAAGGGAATTCTGATCGACATTCTTACAGTAGTATTGAGATACAATTACTTTTTGTTTCAGGACAGCTTTTTCCTGCAGTGCGGAATGGCTATGGGGTCGAACGTGGCCCCGCCCTATGCAAACTGTTATATGGCGATGTTCGAGGAAGACTATGTCTATACGCACCATTTATACCAGAGACATGTCAAATTGTGGAGTCGTTTTATCAACGAGATTGTTTGCATATGGGCGGGGCCACGAGAAGCCCTTGATGAGTTTATTCTTTTTCTTAACTCCATAAGAGAAGAGCTGCAGTTTACCACTACCTCTGATTTGACTCAGGTTAGCTTTCTTGACAAATTGCTGATGCAAGGGGCTCTCTTACAACTGATTTATATCAAAAAGGGACAGACAGGAATAGTATTCTCCATTTTAAGAGTAACCACCTATACTCAACCAAAAAATCCATACCAAAATCTCAGTTTATCAGTTTAGATTAAAAGAAGTGGAACAGAGATTTAGGCAGCGGGGCTATCCAGATGGGATTTTGAAGCAAGCGCAATTATCAATAGAGACATCTCAGAATGTTAGAACGGATGTTGGGAGAAGAATTGTCTTTTCACATCAATTTCACCCTCTTAACTGGAGAATTGATATGATTGTTAAAAAACACTGGAGACTTTTAGGGACTTCATTTCCGAATGTGGAGGAATTCAAAAGCCCCCCTTTGATTTGTAACAAGAAGGCTCCGAACTTGCGTACAAAACTAGTGAAAGCAGATATTGGCAGCGCACTAAGGGTCCTGCGACAAACCTTTCTTGCCACTAGAAAAAATGGAACATATCCATGCCTTAATTGTGCTCAGTGTTCTAACATAATGAGAGGAGATACATTTTACCATCCCCGTTTAGGTCATCCATTTAAAGTGAAAGGCTTTTTCACATGCAATTCCACAAATGTGGTTTATCTTATAAGGTGCCCGTGTGGTTACTTTTATATTGGAGAGACGATGCAGCGGATCTCTGAGCGCATCGGCAAACATAAATCCACGATCCGGTGTAATGATGTTTCCCAGCCCATCCCCTTTCATTTTCAGAAATGTGGACACACTATTTCACAGCTTAAATTCATGGTAATATAAAAAATTTAACAACCTAGACGGGGAGGTAGTGTGAAACAGCTCCTGTTACGCAGGGAAGCATTCTGGTTTTACACTTTGAACACCTTGGAGCCACAGGGGTTAAACTGTTAATTCAATGTAACAAAAATGTAACTTATTATTGAGCGATCCATTTATTTCTTCGTATACCTATATTTATTCTGATTCCGATTTGTTTCTCTTTTGTTTTTCCCATTTGCCTATAGAAACGGCTGGTGAAATGATTGATGTATGAAGTGCCGCCTCCTGATGGTCTCACACCTCGATCTGGATTTTCCGAGGATGTGACGTCAACAGTAGGGGACTTATTCACATTCTATATAATATATGTCTATAGCAAGTACATTTAGTAGTTGACAAAGGCTTTGAAAGCCGAAACGCGTTCTATATGTATATGTGACCACTGAACAATAAAACTAATTGCAACGAAGCAAGAAGTGAGTGCCGGGATATTTCCTTCTATATGCGTTTGGCGTGTATTCGCCCATCCTCGTGCACCACGCTATGCAGAGTGCCGTCCTTACCTGCATTTTTGAACCCATCGTTACAGACAGACCCCTCAGACCTCAGGTGAAGCTTTCTGAATGCTTTACTATAGTCCCACATTGCAATAATCAGCTGTAAAGTGTCTGTAATGCAGCTTTATTGATCATCCTTGGTTCCATTACAGCAAAAAATGTTTAAACTCCAATTGTCACGGGGGCCAAATTCTTTTTTGTCTGGATCTACAATTATAAAATATACAGTTTCAACTTGCATACAAATTCAACTTAAGAACAAACTCTGGACCCTATCTTGTACGTAACACGGGACTGCCTGTATTCTTATTTATATGGCGATTTCTGGAAAAATTTGTTTTTGACAGAGTAGGAGCTTTTTATTTTGTATGTGTATATTTTTAAACACATTTGTGGATAGCAACCAAATATGTCATAGTTTTTGTTTTAGCATTTTTATTGATATATTTTGCAGGTTGTGACTGAAAAAGTCTAGCTGAAAAAGCAGATATTTGGTTATTTCAGTTTTAGTGATATTATGTTGATTTATTTATGTGAACATATCAATATGAGGCATTTGTGAACTCTATACATGTCCACATTTAGGAGATGTGAAGGTAAATATTTTCTGTTTGGAGCACATTTTTGGCCATCAAAGTCACATTTTAAGTATTTTTTATAAAATGTTTCAGTTCGAATCAAAATTGCATTAAGGCGCCTATGTCTATAAACTCTTTAATGTAATTTTGAAAATGGGGCAAATGTCTGCTTTCAGAAAATATGTGGTTTGTTGCGGTTTACTTTAATTCTTTTTTTCTGTAATTTTGATTTTATTTGTAAACCTCAAAATTGTAAAAATTGCTCTGGCTAATAACTCAACAAAATATACAGAAATGCCTGCAGTAAAGGGTTAATACCCCTTGGTTGGATTTCTGGGTGAAGATGCTTATCATCTATCTCCTGTCTACGTATCTATCTGTGTAGTTATCTACTTCGTATAATCTCACCATTTATATATCTCACTTTTTCTCTATTTTTCAATCAATATTCTATTTCTCTTCTACTGTATTTATCTCTCTTATCTACTGTGTATATAATCTACTTCATAGTTCTGCATCTAGAAATCTCTATCATCTTTCATATTTATCTTCTATTATAATAATTATAATTAATAATTCCTTTATTTATTACGCAGCGCTGCACTGTGCTTCCCAGATCAATCCTTGTCCCCAATGGGGCTCACAATCTAATCAACCTACCTAGTATGTTTTTGGACTGTGGGAGGAAACCAGAGGACCTGGAGGAAACACAGAGAGAACATACAAACTCCTTGCAGATGTTGACCAGCGCTGTAGTGCTAACCACTTAGCCACCGTGCTGCCCATCAATCTCCCTATCATCTATCTATTTCCTATAAAATTCTCCCATGTTACAGTTTATTTTACCATACTAAAGGGAGCCTCTTACTGACCGACTGATCATTAATTGGTTTCATTTTGGGGCCCCACTTTAAGTTTTGCCCAGGGCCCCACTTGGCCGGCCCTGATCCTTATTCTACAATAAACAGCTATAACAGTTATCACAGGTGTCTGAAGCTTTATTGTTAATCCTGGCTCTTATGACAATCCAAAATTTATAAAATACAATTGTCAGAGAGATAAAAATAATTTTGTCTGGAGTTACAATTATAAAATATACAGTTCCGACTTACATACAAATTCAACTTAAGAACAAACCTACAGAACCTATTTTGTACGTAACCTGGGGACTACCTGTATTTCTTAATAAAAAATAACAAATCTATAGTTATGAGACCCCACTAACAGGATAGGGTCAGAGGGAACTATTCCACATGTCTTTTTAATTTCAAGACTTTACTTATTTGGGAACATAGTCCGATGAAGTAACACTGATGATTTTAAGCATAGCAACCCCAATATTTGTATGGGATGATAAAGAACCCAATCAATTGAACATGGTTGCGTTATTGTAACCATTTTCTATGAAGAATTGTGAGTTTTTATAACAACTAACCTACAAATGTGCCTCACAGAGGGGGCAGTATAGTTCACATTAACATATAAACCCTCTCTCAGAAGCTGGCGGGTAGGAGGAAAATCCTATAAATTACTAGACTAAGCTAATGTTATTGTCAGTCGTTTTGATACTCCATCACCCACTGGAAGGCTGCCCAAGATTTCTTAGGCTAGATCTCACATCGGCGAGTAACATTTAACTATTAACTAGTAAGGCTATTCCTTTTAATCCCTTTTTTTGCTTTTATGTATGTATTGTTGTATATTCTTTGCAATTCTTTTTTCTGGCAACTGTATGTTATTATAAAAAATAACTCTGACCGGAGCTCCAAAGTGTTCAATCGGCCAGAAGAAGCTGAAGTTGGCGAAACCCAGGGTCGGGTGGTCATGTGTAGCTGGGCTCCTCTGGAAATTTGATATGCACATTTTTTAAACTACTATTGTGAGTATATTTTAAATAAAGAATACCCTGTTTTAAAGAACATACTACGCTATTCGTGCAAATATTTTCTTCCAGCGGCCTGCTGGAGACAGTGGCGGGATTGAAGAAAGAAAAAGGCACGAAGGGAGTTCTGAACAGTGGTCTAGTCTTGTCGGAGGTTCGAGTGCTATATAAATCGTGGATAGACGATTCCCATCCCGTCACAGTAAAAGCAGGGATATATCCCAAAAAAAGGAAGGACGATTGAACACTTTGGAGCTCCGGTCAGAGTTATTTTTTATATTTTTTTCTATATTTTTTATATTTTACTATTTTATTTTTTCTGGATCGGTCCTTTGGCCGTTTTCTGTAGCTCCTGCTTTGTGAAGAGTGCTGCACAAACGCTTTTAAATTTGTTGTATGTTATTAAGTTTGCACTTCATATCATGTATTAAATCTAAAAACAAATAAGTCTGCTTGTAGTCTTAAAGAAATTAAGTTTTAGAAAATATATCAGTTTTAAGTGATCATATAGCTAATTGTTTCTAAATTGTTTAGGGAGTTAAGTAGACAGGTGTCTAATAATAATAATAATTCCTTTATTTATATAGTGAACACAGATTATGCAGCGCTGCACAGAGCTTGGGACACACAATCTAATCAACCTACCAGTATGTTTTAGAGTGTGGGAGGAACTCGGAGGACCCGGCGGAAACCCACGCAAACACAGAGAGAACATACAAATTCTTTGCAGATGTTGACCTGGATGGGACTTGAATCCAGGAACCCAGCGCTGTAAGGCTGTAGTGCTAACCACTGAGGCACCGTGCTGCCCACAATAATTTCGTGAGAGAAGTATAAGCAGTGGCAAATAAAGTTTCAGCTAAAATGAGTGCCAGGGTTAAGAGAGAGGAATTTAGCATAAAGGTGTCATCTTACATAGGAGGACTTTACATACTAAATTGCAAGGCTCTCTGGGGTAAGCACACACCGTGACTATACCTGAGAGTAAGGGTTCATTACAATATACATAATGCTTTGCCATTTCATTCAATTACTCTAAATGACTCTGTCCAGGCCTCTAGGAATGATCTTCCACCATCTACTTTAGATTTTTTTGCTGTACTCGTATTTGAAGAAAAACCATTAGAAAAACAAATTAAGCACACAATAAAAATTTTAATGGCTATCACTATGTTCTTACAGATAAGCCTACAACAGGGAAGGGTCAGCAGGGTTGGCATGTATCACGCAATGTCATGTGTGAACTATGTTCCTTTTCAACCTTACCACAGGAACCACTTTTGCCAACTGCTGTCCATGTAACATGTGCGCTTCCCACCTTAGCCCAATCAGGTAAGGCAAGAAAGTATTCCCATGATGACCTGCATTTCTTCATTCACTGTGGGGCAATTTCCAGGCGATCGAAAATGTATTAATGCATAAAGAAGACCCGTCAGGTCGATTGGGACCTTGTGGACCTGTGGTTCAGGGTCAAAAATTGACCTTTTTGATGCCTTGGATGTCTAGGTGTAGAAAAGCAAACAAATAAACTTTTATATTTACCTAGATGTGAGTATGATGGGGCACATTAGACCCACATCTTCAGAACCCAAAGAGAGACAGTATCTATGGTACTTGCGCAGTGAAGCCAGGGTGTAATACAACGGTTTCACTTGCTGGACCATACAGGCACAGAGGAGATAAGACTGAAAAGTCCTGATCTTTCAAATATTGTGGTGAACCCGTAACTGAAAATAGTGCCAAAACGTCTGACTTGACACTTTGTTGCCATCAAAAGGTCTTTGTTATCAAAAGGTTGTACATTCCCCAAAATAGAAGCAATGAAAGTCTCATCTTGTCTCTCAAAAATGACACATCTTTGTACACTATAGTATGAAAATGTTATTAGTGTCAGAATATGGTGAAACTAATGAATTAGTTTTTTGTACAAAAATGTACAAAAAAAAAATCTAATAAAACCTGTATGAATCTGGTATTCCTGTAACCGTACCAACTTAAAATAAACAGGAGGTGTAATTTGAAGTGAAATCTTAAAAACTATCCCCACATGAAACTGCGTTTTTTCATAAATTTCATAACTTTTGAAATTATTTTCTTGCCTCCCAGTACATGGCATAGTATATTAAAAAGCATCACTTGGAAATACTACATGCTAAGCAGAAAACAAGCCTTCAAATAGCTCCATACACAGAAAAGTAAAAAAGGTAAGGAGCAAAAAATGGAAACACAATAACTAAACAGGGAATTATCAGTAATGAAACCCACGCAAACACGGAGAGGACATACATACTCTTTGCAGATGTTGACCTGGATGGGACTTGAACCCAGGTGGATCCGAGTGGTACAGGGTTGTAGTGTAAACCACTGAGCCACAGTGTTGCCCCCCCAGCCACACCCCAAAGGGGTGGGGATAAAGGGATTTGGTGTCATTGGCAGATTTTTAAAAAATATTTGACATACATTTTTAGTTTTTTGGTCCGATGTGGATTTTGTGAGATATTCCACCATCCCAACCTTTTTGTTACACCCTGTATATATGCTATATCAGATTATTATGCATCATTCATTGATCTAGGTCCCTACTCTTGGATGAATGAGGATATGACATGTCTCACATCCTTCCCTAGTCAATTTGATTGAATCTTTAACCCCATAATGCAAAAAGACTGTACTGTATGTCTTGTAATGTGAGGGGGAGTATGAAGCGGGCTCATGGGCTGAGCCCTCTTCATAATCACCGAGTGTTTGCTTCACAATGGCGCAAACACCCGTCACTAACACTCGCAATTGGTGCTTGCTCCGATCATGGGTGTTAACCCTTTGATCGCTGCCGGCAAAGCTGCCGGTGGCATTAACATGGGCGCCATCATTTTGGTTCGGATCGTTGCTCCCCGTGACCTCATTGGGGAGTGGCGATCCGTTGCCATGACAGCCTTGGGTAACACAAAGAGGCTATCATGCTGTAGGCTATCTATTACAATGTACGATTTGCACATTATAACAAATGGTGTGCAAAATCCCCATATACTGCCATACTGTAGTCTGCAGTATATGGTAGGATCAATCAGACAACCAAGGGTTAAAGTACCCTAGGGGGTCTGAAAAATAGTAAAAAATTAAAAAAGGGGAAAAAAATTATATTACAAAAAACCTAAAAATTCAAATCACCCCCCCTTTCCTTAGAAGTCATATGAATATAAATAAACAGGAAAAATCATACACACATTAGGTATCGTCGCGTCTGAAAATGCCTGATCTATCAAAATATAAGAACTGTTTTTCACTGCGTTTAACCCTGTAATGGAAAATAGTGCCCAAAGTCGCAAATGGCACTTTTTTTGCCTTTTTTAAAAATATTAAAAATTCGATAAAAAGTGATCAACACACAGGTCACACAGTCCTAAAAATTGTAGTATTGAAAACATCATCAAAAGTCGCAAAGAATGACACTACCCACAGCTCCTATACCAAATTATGAAAAAGTTATTAGCTCCACAACAAAATGAAGAATTTTTTTTGTACAGGTTTTTATTTTTGTAAATGTATGAAAACATTATAAAACCTATACAAATTTATTATCTCCGTGATCGTACTGATCCAAACAATGAAGTAGACATGTCATTTGGGCGCACAGTGAAAGCTGTAAAATCCAAGCCCACAAGAAAATGAAGCAAATGCGGTTTTTCATCATTTTCACTGCATTCAGAATTTTTTTCCTGCTTACCAGTACATGGCATGGAATAATAAATACAGTCACTATGAAGTGCAATTTGTTACTCAGAAAACAAGCAATCATAAAGCTCTTTAAATGGAAAAATAAAAAGGTATTGATTTTTGAAGGTGGGGAGTGAAAAGTGAAAAATGAAAACGCAAAAACGAAAAAAGGGCCCAGTTCTTAAGGGGTTAAGATAGTACTTAAATCTTTTAAAGGTGATAAATACCAATAAGCTGATTGTAACTAGTTGACCAGTTGGTACCATATCCATTCTCAAAAACCTAGTATTTTTCTGTCACCTTTGTGGCTGCATTGGTGCCACAGGGTGAAGGAAATCATGTTCCAAGTATTTACCCAAGCAAAATACTTTTCTATACCGTTTCCACATTTCCCTGCATGTTATTTACTCCAACTCTAGTCCTGCTGAAAACCTACCTGAAAGTAATGATCAAACGCCTGCGCAGTGCAGCTAATGATAGAACGCAAAGGCAAAGACTGCGGCATTCCATAGTATCACACATTACACAGTACAAACCATGACTTTGCCTTAGGTGAACAAGAGATCCCCCCTCCTTGCTCAGGGCTGAAACTGATTGTATCTTCTCCATAAAAAATTCATGCATTTCTTATTTCATTTCCTCAATCTGACTCTCTAATTGAATGATTTAATGGTTCCTTTGCAGCATAGATAAATCAGTCTTCTATAAAAATCTAACATCTGCAGGTATCTCTGGCAACCAGTGATCTAAAAATGGAATTTATCCCTGATAATGATAAAGTGAAGGTGCCTTTGTGGTTGTCATAGAAACAAAAGAAATGCATGGAAAATGTTCTTTCCAGAAAAAACTTTTTTGACAGTGTTTAGAGAATAGCCTTCGTCAGCGGATGCGTGTGTTTGACATAAAAGTAAACTGTGAGGAGACTAATTAGATTATAATATGAGGTTATTATTTCACTTTGTTACATTTTATAACACATTGGTTTCTATGCTCAGAATGGGAAAAAATAGGTAAAAGTAAAGCATAATAAACTGTATCAATCTGCTTGGAACAGTACAGTCAAGAGACAAATAAAGCACATGCTTTACAAATTCTGTAGTGTCAGGCCAAAATTTTAAAAACATATCTGATTTTTAATGGGTGTTTAAATTAGATAAATACAATCTCAGATGAAAACAGAGTCATCATTTTATACAAATTAAGCTAAATTGAAAAATTTGCAAAAACAAAGTAGAATTCATTTAATCAAAGTAACTATTTGCTGCAAGAATTTATCAGTCTCTTAAATCAATGTGAGTAATTTAGACTCAGTCTTCACCACATTGCTTCAGATCATTGAGATTTGTTGGCATAATTGTACTTTTTGTTTCCATGGCCCAAGTGCATAACCTTACATTTATCAACATTAAATCTCAACAGCCATCTCTCCGCCCATTCCTCCAGCTTCCACCATGTCGCTCTGTAATGTTATACAATTTCCCTTGGTATTAATTACTGAAATATTGAAAGTTTACTGTGTATCCTCTCTATGTGGTCATTAATAAAAATCTTAAAAAGAGACCCCAATACTGACCCCTGTGGCACCCCACTGGTAAGTTTAACCCAATCTGAGAATGTGCCATTAATGATGACCCTTAGTTTTCTATCACTAAGCCAATTACACCGATTTTCCCCTAGTCCCAGCAGTCTCATTATATACCAACCTTTTATGCGGCACTGTATCAAATGCCTTGGAAAAGTCCAATTACACAACAACCACAGCCTTCCCCAGATACACACTAGAACTTACCGCCTCAAAGAAGCTGATTTGATTAGTTTGACAGGACCGATCCCTCATTAACCTATGATGATGCTGGGTTATAAGATTATGTACAGTGAGATAATCCAGGATAGCAACTCTAATAAACCCCTCAAATATTTCCCCACAACAGAAGTTAAACTCACAGGTCTGTAGTTTCCAGGATCGCTTTTTGATCCTTTTTTGGCACCACTGTTGCTATGCGTCAGTCATGTGGAACAGGAACTGTACTTAAAGGGGTATTCCCATTTCAGAAATTAAATGAAATGTGTTTTTGTGATGAAACTCTCTGTATCAATTCGTCATGTTTTTCTCTGCCTGCTAACATTTTATAGAAAGCTTCATTGTTTATTTCCAGTGGACAGAAATCTGAAAATGGTCACACAGGTGCTGGTCTCACTATAGCCCACATCTCTGATTACTATCTATGATATTAACGAGCTGTGCACCTGTGTGACCATGGTCATATTTCTGTCTACTGGAAATAAACATAGAAGCTTTCTACAAAATCACAGCAAGCAGATATCTAGAAAACTGTGAGAAATTGATATAGAAAGTATATTGGAAAATTGTATAACTTTATAACTTATACAAACAAAAACATTAATTTGCCAAAACCCCTTTAACCCCTTAAGGACTTAGCCATTTTAAAGCTTAAGGCTCAGACCCATATTTTGTATTCTGACATGCCTTGCTCTATATGGTTATAAATTTTACACACTGTTACTTATCAAAGCAATTATGAGATAGTTTATTCCTCACATGTTGTACTTTATTTTAGTGGTAAATTTTGGCTGATAAGTTTTGCGTTTATTCACAAAAGAATTTTCTGAAAATGTTTCCATTTTTGAAATTCAAAATCATTGCAGTTTCAGGCAGATATATTAACCACCTCAGAGACAGCTTTCAGGAAGATTGTTAACCCCTTGAGATCTTCATAGTGATTAAATAAAAATGAAGGTGAAATTTAGAATGGTCAAATTTTGTCAGTTTTACATTTAGCCCTAAAATTTACACATTTCCAAAAGAGAAAACCCATCTTAAAATTTGTTATGCAATTTCTTCCGAGTACAGAGACCCCCACACGTGGCCGTTACTTGTTTTATGAGCGCACAGCAAGGCGTAGAAGGGAAAGCGCACCCTGCAACTGCCAGGATTTTAGTTTTCTCATTGGCCCCTTTTGTAGGCTTTAAAATTTTAGCTTTTCCGTTATTGGGGCATGTGATGGCATTTTCTTTTTGTGGGATGAGATACTTTTTCCAGTGTTACAATTCTGGGGTTGGTATCTCCAATTGTTGAAAATTTATGGACTTTTTATAGAGGTCATGAGTTGAGAAGCATTGTGTTCACCGTATAGCCTAATAATCATGTTATCTTTATTCTTTGGGTCGATACGATTATGGGGATACCATAATTGAATATTTTTTCTTATGTTTCACTAAATTTGCCAAATAAAACCCTAATGAAAAATCTAACATTTTTGCATGGCCGTCTTCCAAGGGGCATAACATTTTAACTTTTTTGGCTACAGAGCTGGTTGATTTTTTTTCGGGACATGTTGTACTTTGCAACAGTATCAGTCTGGAGTACATGTTTTTTTGATCACTTTTTATTGAATTTTTTTGTGGGATTAAATTGGTAAAAATCATAATTTTTGGTGAGTTTTTAACAGTTTTTTTTACGGCGTTCATTGCATGGGTTCAATAATTATTTACTGTTATTCTACAGGTTGTTACGGATGCTGTTATACTATATATGTGGGGTTTGTGTTATGGTTTAGACTTTTTTGTACATTATATGTCTCTTTATATGTTTTGGGGCTTAAGGGAATTATTATTAATTAATTTTTTTTTTCATTTAATAACATTTTTTTTAACATTTTTATTTTTTCCACCATGGAACATGAACAAGCAATCATTTGATTGCTTGTACGTGATAAGACTCTGCAATACTGATGTATTGCAGGGTATTAGCAGTGTCAGCCTATGCACATGCATAGGCTGACACTGTGCCTTTAAGATGATGTCATAGACTCCCGATGCCGGCTTCGCTCCGGTGCAGATTCTTGTCTGCATAAACACTAAACAACACTGCTAAAGACTGAAATACTGACGCAAAGACAATCAAGATGGAAATGGCCAATTTGGGTTCGGGGTCAGTTCAGGACTGTTCCACCCTAATCGTGAGTATCCAGATATGGTACATGTATTTTTGAAATCCAAATTTTAAAACAATCACCGATTTTTAAATCAGATGGTATTTATTTAAGCGGGTAGATTAAAAAGTTACAAATCCACATTTATCCTTCAAAGTCACTATAATAAATCTGATATCAAAAAGACATGTATTGAGTTCCAAAGAAACTCCAAAAAAACTGGATTAATTTGCTTACCAATGATAAATCCAGGGTCAGACTGGGGTACCTGGGGCCCATCTACTACTACATAGAAATATTCTAGGATAAGGGAATTTCTAAGCACTATTGGGGGCAGTGAAATAAAGGATAAGCTAATCGCTCTCTGCTAGCGCTCGGCTCTTGGTTTGTGTACAGGGGCTGCAGTGGTGACATTACCTCAGGGCATTAATGTTAGGAATAGTATAAGAGTTACCCCTTGTGTCCCGGGCAGTGGTTAGGGATGTAAGTGTTCGCACTACACCAACCTTCCAATAAGGAAATGCTACCCTACTCTGGCGTCCCCGCACCACATAGACAAGTCACACCTGGCTCTCTGACCCTATAGATATAACCGTACATACTCTGAGACCTGTCTCACACTAGAAGGTTATTCAGTGACTACAATACAGATCTGACACAGGGAGAAGTAGGATCTTGTACCTCACAGGTGACTTGCCTTCTCCTTCACATCCAGAATCGTCGTAAAATCTGGTTGCAGAATTTTCTGGCAGATGTGTTCAGCTCTGGGAAGCAGATCCCCCACACTGCACCCCTAAAAATACCACAGTTACTTACAGTGTAATGTCACCTGGATAAAATAATGTCCCACACTGTACTTCTAAAGAATCTACATAAGAAACCCCTCTGTTCCCCCAGCATATCAAATATTACATTGTTACCCCCAAATATATTACTATACTACAGTCTGTGAATAAATAATACTGTGCCATTAAAAAGTATGGTTCCCCCCATTAATTAGATAATGGGGGTCATTTACTAAGGGTCCAAATCGCGCATTTTCGTCGGTTTCCCCGAATTTTACCTTTTTGCGGCGTATTCCCCTGGGATTTCGGTGCACGCGATTGGATTGTGTCGCATCGGTGCCGGGTTGCATGCGCCGAAAATCCGGGGGCGTGGCCGTCGGAAAAATCGCGCTATTTTAAAATAAAAAGTGTCGCTTGACACTAACTTACATGCACCAAGGATAGACTGGTGAACTCCGGCGGACCTCGGCTCAGCAGCGACAACTGGTGGACATCAGGCGCATGACCTTAGTGAATCGCCGCAAGACCTGAATCCTTGTTGGTGAACGCGCAGCTGGATCGCGACAGGACCGGGTAATTAAATGACCCCCAATATTTGGTTCCTCTGTGAATTATTTTAATGAATTAATTTATCTATTTAATGTCCCTTCTAATTATTTTTATACATTTCCCCTACTAAAAAATGTGTTATATAACAATCTACTTATTATTGTATACAAAATGTACTAATACGTTTTTATACCATGTCCTAATTATTATTATATATATAATCCCCTCCAAATTATTAATGAGCATATACACTCACCGGCCACTTTATTAGGTACACCTGTCCAACTGCTCGTTAACACTTAATTTCTAATCAGCCAATCACATGGCGGCAACTCAGTGCATTTAGGCATGTAGACATGGTCAAGACAATCTCCTGCAGTTCAAACCGAGCATCAGTATGGGGAAGAAAGGTGATTTCAGTGCCTTTGAACGTGGCATGGTTGTTGGTGCCAGAAGGGCTGGTCTGAGTATTTAAGAAACTGCTGATCTACTGGGATTTTCACGCACAACCATCTCTAGGGTTTCCAGAGAATGGTCCGAAAAAGAAAAAACATCCAGTGAGCGGCAGTTCTGTGGGTGGAAATGCCCTGTTGATGCCAGAGGTCAGAGGAGAATGGGCACACTGGTTCGAGCTGATAGAAAGGCAACAGTGACTCAAATCGCCACCCGTTACAACCAAGGTAGGCAGAAGAGCATCTCTGAACGCACAGTACATCGAACTTTGAGGCAGATGGGCTACAGCAGCAGAAGACCACACCGGGTGCCACTCCTTTCAGCTAAGAACAGGAAACTGAGGCTACAATTTGCACAAGCTCATCGAAATTGGACAGTAGAAGATTGGAAAAACGTTGCCTGGTGTGATGAGTCTCGATTTCTGCTGCGACATTCGGATGGTAGGGTCAGAATTTGGCGTCAACAACATGAAAGCATGGATCCATCCTGCCTTGTATCAACGGTTCAGGCTGGTGGTGGTGGTGTCATGGTGTGGGGAATATTTTCTTGGCACTCTTTGGGCCCCTTGGTACCAATTGAGCATCGTTGCAACGCCACAGCCTACCTGAGTATTGTTGCTGACCATGTCCATCCCTTTATGACCACAATGTACCCAACATCTGATGGCTACTTTCAGCAGGATAATGCGCCATGTCATAAAGCTGGAATCATCTCAGACTGGTTTCTTGAACATGACAATGAGGTCACTGTACTCAAATGGCCTCCACAGTCACCAGATCTCAATCCAATAGAGCATCTTTGGGATGTGGGGGAACGGGAGATTCGCATCATGGATGTGCAGCCGACAAATCTGCGGCAACTGTGTGATGCCATCATGTCAATATGGACCAAAATCTCTGAGGAATGCTTCCAGCACCTTGTTGAATCTATGCCATGAAGAATTGAGGCAGTTCTGAAGGCAAAAGGGGGTCCAACCCGTTACTAGCATGGTGTACCTAATAAAGTGGCCGGTGAGTGTAGTATCCCTTCAATTATAAATTTTTATAACTTGCCTCCTATTTATAGTATCTGCACATTATTTAATTGTATTATAATTTAAAGTGAATGACTTGCTGCATCGGGCGCTGGTTACTGGGAAACTCCCTGCTGACACGTTCCCTCTACATATAAATAGTTTTATTTCTGTATATTGTATATACACACTGCCCCCCTTATTATACACCCCCCTAAGCATTTAACATTTACCCCCTCTAGATTTTTTAAATAGGCCACCTCCATACCCACTGTCCCCTCCAGATTCTAGTAAGACTCCCCCATACATGTTTCCACCACCCTTCATATTATAGTTACCCCCCAATGCACATTAAACCCCCCTTCACATTATAGTTAGGCCCCCCATACACATTAAACCCCCTTCATATCATAGTTAGGCCCCCCATACACATTAACCCCCCTTCATATTTTAGTTACCCCCCCATTCTCTTAAATCAATGTGAGTAATTTAGACTCAGTCTTCACCACATTGCTTCAGATCATTGAGATTTGTTGGCATAATTGTACTTTTTGTTTCCATGGCCCAAGTGCATAACCTTACATTTATGAACATTAAATCTCAACAGCCATCTCTCCGCCCATTCTTCCAGCTTCCACCATGTCGCTCTGTAATGTTATACAATTTCCCTTGGTATTAATTACTGAAATATTGAAAGTTTACTGTGTATCCTCTCTATGTGGTCATTAATAAAAATCTTAAAAAGAGAGCCCAATACTGACCCCTGTGGCACCCCACTGGTAACTTTAACCCAATCTGAGAATGTGTCATTAATGATGACCCTTAGTTTTCTATCACTAAGCCAATTACACAGATTTTCCCCTAGTCCCAGCAGTCTCATTATGTACCAACCTTTTATGCGGCACTGTATCAAATGCCTTGGAAAAGTCCAATTACACAACAACCACAGCCTTCCCCAGATACACACTAGAACTTACCGCCTCAAAGAAGCTGATTTGATTAGTTTGACAGGACCGATCCCTCATAAATCTATGGTGATGCTGGGTTATAAGATTATGTACAGTGAGATAATCCAGGATAGCAACTCTAATAAACCCCTCAAATATTTCCCCACAACAGAAGTTAAACTCACAGGTCTGTAGTTTCCAGGATCGCTTTTTGATCCTTTTTTGGCACCACTGTTGCTATGCGTCAGTCATGTGGAACAGGAACTGTACTTAAAGGGGTATTCCCATTTCAGAAATTAAATGAAATGTGTTTTTGTGATGAAACTCTCTGTATCAATTCGTCATGTTTTTCTCTGCCTGCTAACATTTTATAGAAAGCTTCATTGTTTATTTCCAGTGGACAGAAATCTGAAAATGGTCACACAGGTGCTGGTCTCACTATAGCCCACATCTCTGATTACTATCTATGATATTAACGAGCTGTGCACCTGTGTGACCATGGTCATATTTCTGTCTACTGGAAATAAACATAGAAGCTTTCTACAAAATCACAGCAAGCAGATATCTAGAAAACTGTGAGAAATTGATATAGAAAGTATATTGGAAAATTGTATAACTTTATAACTTATACAAACAAAAACATTAATTTGCCAAAACCCCTTTAACCCCTTAAGGACTTAGCCATTTTAAAGCTTAAGGCTCAGACCCATATTTTGTATTCTGACATGCCTTGCTCTATATGGTTATAAATTTTACACACTGTTACTTATCAAAGCAATTATGAGATAGTTTATTCCTCACATGTTGTACTTTATTTTAGTGGTAAATTTTGGCTGATAAGTTTTGCGTTTATTCACAAAAGAATTTTCTGAAAATGTTTCCATTTTTGAAATTCAAAATCATTGCAGTTTCAGGCAGATATATTAACCACCTCAGAGACAGCTTTCAGGAAGATTGTTAACCCCTTGAGATCTTCATAGTGATTAAATAAAAATGAAGGTGAAATTTAGAATGGTCAAATTTTGTCAGTTTTACATTTAGCCCTAAAATTTACACATTTCCAAAAGAGAAAACCCATCTTAAAATTTGTTATGCAATTTCTTCCGAGTACAGAGACCCCCACACGTGGCCGTTACTTGTTTTATGAGCGCACAGCAAGGCGTAGAAGGGAAAGCGCACCCTGCAACTGCCAGGATTTTAGTTTTCTCATTGGCCCCTTTTGTAGGCTTTAAAATTTTAGCTTTTCCGTTATTGGGGCATGTGATGGCATTTTCTTTTTGTGGGATGAGATACTTTTTCCAGTGTTACAATTCTGGGGTTGGTATCTCCAATTGTTGAAAATTTATGGACTTTTTATAGAGGTCATGAGTTGAGAAGCATTGTGTTCACCGTATAGCCTAATAATCATGTTATCTTTATTCTTTGGGTCGATACGATTATGGGGATACCATAATTGAATATTTTTTCTTATGTTTCACTAAATTTGCCAAATAAAACCCTAATGAAAAATCTAACATTTTTGCATGGCCGTCTTCCAAGGGGCATAACATTTTAACTTTTTTGGCTACAGAGCTGGTTGATTTTTTTTCGGGACATGTTGTACTTTGCAACAGTATCAGTGTGGAGTACATGTTTTTTTTGATCACTTTTTATTGAATTTTTTTGTGGGATTAAATTGGTAAAAATCATAATTTTTGGTGAGTTTTTAACAGTTTTTTTTACGGCGTTCATCGCATGGGTTCAATAATTATTTACTGTTATTCTACAGGTTGTTACGGATGCTGTTATACTATATATGTGGGGTTTGTGTTATGATTTAGACTTTTTTGTACATTATATGTCTCTTTATATGTTTTGGGGCTTAAGGGAATTATTATTAATTAATTTTTTTTTTTTTTCATTTAATAACATTTTTTTTAACATTTTTATTTCTTCCACCATGGGACATGAACAAGCAATCATTTGATTGCTTGTACATGATAAGACTCTGCAATACTGATGTATTGCAGGGTATTAGCAGTGTCAGCCTATGCACATGCATAGGCGACACTGTGGGGGATATTTATCATGCGCTGGCGCTCGTGCCGGTCCACTCCCGTCTGGCCGCGCCCCCGCTCAGCCGGCCGCGCACCCCCTTCACGCCCCTTCACGCCCCACTGGCGTGAAGGTGGCGGATTGGGGAAAATAATCGCAAAAGCTAGCTATAAGCTAGCATTTGCGATTATTTCAGGGCCTCTGCGCCACTGGCGGTGCGCAGAGGTCCTGATAAATATTATGATGTTTCGATGATTTTAATGAATCAAAGAATATAGCTTTGGGAACTTTTAACATGGCACTGGATTACTTTCTGTTTTCAAATATCACAATAGTTCTCAGTAGCAGGACCAGGTATAGACACACTCAAAAGTATGACACCATGGGGGATATTTATCATACGCTGGCGCTCGTGCGCCAGCGTATGATAGCCCCGCCGCTGCAAATTCGCAGCCCGATACATGAAGAGGCTTCTGCCGGCCACACCACCCCTTCACGCCCCTTCACGCCCCACTGGCGTGAAGGTGGCGGATTGGGGAAAATAATCGCAAAAGCTAGCAATAAGCTAGCATTTGCGATTATTTCAGGGCCTCTGCGCCAGTGGCGGTGCGCAGAGGTCCTGATAAATATGCCCCCATGTCTGGCAAGACGCGAAGCCGGCATCGGGAGTCTGTGACGTCATCTTAAAGGCACAGGGGCATATTTAATCAGGACCTCTGCGCACCGCCAGTGCGCAGAGGCCCTGAAATAATCGCAAATGCTAGCTTATAGCTAGCTTTTGCGATTATTTTTCCCCAATCCGCACCTTCACGCAGTGGGGTGAGGGGGCGTGAAGGGGTGCGCGGCCGGCTGAGCGGGGGCGACGGCCAACGGGGAGTGGACCGGACGACGCGCAGCGCATGATAAATATCCCCCACAGTGTCGCCTATGCATGTGCATAGGCTGACACTGCTATACATGCAATACATCAGTATTGCAGAGTCTTATCATGTACAGCAATCAAAGATTGCTTGTTCATGTCCCTGTGGAAGAAATAAAAAAGTTAAAAAAAAGTTATTAAATGAAAAAAAAAAAAACTAATTAATAATATTCCAAGCCCCAAAAACATATAAAGAGAACATTATAATGTACAAAAAAGTCTAAATCATAACACAAACCCCACATATATAGTATACAGCATCCTAACAACCTGGAATAAAAGTATAATTATTGAACCCATGCGATGAACGCGTTAAAAAAAACTGTTAAAAAACTCACCAAAAATTATGATTTTTACCAATTTAATCCCACAAAAAAATTCAATAAAAAGTGATCAAAAAAAACATGTACTCACACTGATACTGTTGCAAAGTACAACATGTCCGAAAAAAAAATCACCAGCTCTGTAGCCAAAAAGTTAAACATGTTATGCCACTTGGAAGCACGGCCATGCAAAAATGTTAGATTTTCATTAGGGTTTATTTGGCAAATAGTGAAACATAAGAAAAAATATTCAATATGGTATCCTCATAATCGTATCGACCCAAAGAATAAAAAATAACATGATATTAGGCTTACGGTGAACACAATGCTTCTCAACTCTGACCTCATGATTCCAACCCCAAAATTGTAACCACTGGAAAAAGTATCTTATCCCGCCCAAAAAGAAAATGCATCACTGGCCCCAATAACGGAAAAGCTAAATTTAAAGCCTACAAAAGGGGCAATGAGGAAACTAAAACTGGCAGTTGCAGGGTGCGCTTTCCCTCTGCGCCTTGCGGTGTGCTCATAAAACAAGTAACGGCCACGTGTGGGGGTCTCTTGTATCAGGGAGAAATTGCATAACAAAATTTTAAGATGGGTTTTTTTTTCTCTTTGGAAAGTGTAAATTTTAGGATATGTGACATTCAAATTTCACACTTCATTTTTATTTATCACTATGAAGATCTCAAGGGGTTAGCAATCTTCCTGAACAGCGGTTTCTCAGGTGGTTAATATATCGCCTGAACTGCAATGATTTTGAATTTCGAAAAATGGAAAAATTTTCGAGAAAATTCTTTTGTGAATAAACGCAAAACTTATCAGCCAAAATTTACCATAAAATAAATACAACAGTGAGGATAAACTATCTCATAATTGCTTTGATAAGTAACAGTGTTCAAAAGTTATAACCATATAGAGCAAGGCATGTCAGAATACAAAAAATGGGTCTGATCCTAAGCTCTTAAAATGGCTAAGTCCTTAAGGGGTTAAAGGGCATTCCCATTTGGCAAATTAATGGTTTTTGTTGTATAAGTTATAAAGTTATAGAATTTTCCAATATACTTTCTATATCAATTTCTCACAGTTTTCTAGATATCTGCTTGCTGTGATTTTGTAGAAAGCTACTATGTTTATTTCGGTGCAGATTCTTGTCTGCATAAACACTAAACAACACTGCTAAAGACTGAAATACTGATGCAAAGACAATCAAGATGGAAATGGCCAATTTGGGTTCGGGGTCAGTTCAGGACTGTTCCACCCTAATCGTGAGTATCCAGATATGGTACATGTATTTTTTAAATCCAAATTTTAAAGCAATCACAAATTTTTAAATCAGATGGTATTTATTTAAGCGGGTAGATTAAAAAGTTACAAATCCACATTTCTCCTTCAAAGTCACTATAATAAATCTGATATCAAAAAGACATCTATTGGGGCATATTAATCAGAACCTCTGCGCACCGCCAGTGGTGCAGAGGCCCTGAAATAATCGCAAATGCTAGCTTATTGCTAGCTTTTGCGATTATTTTCCCCAATCCGCCACCTTCACGCCAGTGGGGCGTGAAGGGGTGTGAAGGGGGGGCGCGGCCGGATGGGAGTGGGCCGGCATGGGGCGTTACTGTCCCCGCGTCTGCGCACTCGCTGCTGCCGGCGACTTTTCATACGTGAAAAGTCACCGGCTGCGTCTTTTTCTACGCCAGGCCCTGCCTGGCATAGGATAGACGCTGCACTGCTGGCAGCCCGATACATCAAGAGGCAGATGCCTCTTGATGTATCGGGTTGCGAATTTGCAGCGGTGGGGCGATCATACATACATGATAAATATCCCCCATTGAGTTCCAAAGAAACTCCAAAAAAACTGGATTAATTTGCTTACCAATGATAAATCTGTGCCCTTATCAAAATCATTAAATGGCTGTTATTGGGTAGCCACAGATTACAGATTGCACAGTAATCTGCAATTCTTTTCAAACCATATAACATTTAAAATTGATATATATTGTATCCATGTAACTGTAAAGTTAAGTGGAAAATTCATAACATCACCTTTACTGTTGATATGGAAATTTTATTTTTGTCATTTTGACTCTTGTCCCAGTTCCAAGCTAGAATTTTTCTTCCACATGATGATATTATCATTATGTTTTCCACAGTAACAACATACCTAAAAAGACTGAGGTCAATGAGCAAATCCTCTAGGGACCAGGGCCTATAAATATTTCAAATGTGTATATATATTTTACACAAACTGATGAATGACTAACACACCAGAAAGAGGAACAGTGTGACCTTAATCTTTTCCGTTTTCAGGGATTATTGTTTGTGTTGGTGAGGTTTGTCGGATATTAAAACACCAAGAAGTGATCAGAAGTACATCTCAAATCTTTTCATCACATATGGTAATATTTATGAGGAGCTAACAAACCAGATGTTGTATTGCCCTTATACACAGTGTAACATGATTTTGAGTGGTGGTTTTTAGGCCAGAAGATCAGGGGAGGGGCCTAGAAGAAGTTCTTACTGGGACTGGGTATGAGAAAGAAGCTGTGTGAGTGTAAGTGAATGAATGTACCACCATTGAGTTGTTCACTGTGAGTGATGTATGGGGCAGACAGTAGTAATGTAACACGAGGGGTGAATGGATTTTGGAAGCAAGCTTTAGATGATGCCATATGCGCAAAGACTACGGTAGAGATGGTCGATTTGTCAAAATTCGATTCAACCAGGTTCACCAAATTTTTCAAAATAGTTTAGACCCGAATCGAATCATGTCGAATCACGTTAAAAACCAGGTATTTCCTGGCTGAAGAGAGCCTGTAGGTGTTGTAGAACGTTGTGCCATGCTCAATTATGCATAGGGAGCATGTGGGTCTTCAAACAATGCTTGTTTAATATGACACGCACATGATAGCCCCACTTTTAGAATCGCTTCACTCTTCAATTCCATGGGCACTTACAAGGCCAACTTGACCAAATAAGTGAAGCGGGAATGCAGCCGGACAAAGGCAACGTCTGTGCCAATTCGAAGGGACTGAACTGAGGGCACGGATCCCACTTAACACAAGAGTGCACTCTTTTTACACTGACATCAGATGATTCCATAGATTACAACAGAACCTGTTCTGTTAAACGCGGTTCATGTAGAAACCCCCCAAAAAGAGTGGAGATGGTGTCAGCAGTAATTTAGCCCTTCATTTTAATGTCAGTGTCCGATTTCAGTAAATAAGATATTTTCAGTCTCTCTGTTTTCTGTATCCACTCCTGCTCTTGGCTATCAATCCTGAGGATTTTCATTCCTTCAGACAGATGAAATGAAGGGGAAAACCAAAATAGTGGCAACGTCATGGAGTGGTGGAGGTGAAACAGCATTATGAAAATCACAGGGTGTTCCAAGGAGACAGCGGTAGTAGGCTGCAGAGTGGCACATGACAGAGTGTGGAGGTACGGCAGCAAGCAGCATGAGGTCAGAGAGTGGCACAAGATAAATTCTTTAGCTGGCAGCAACATGTGGGCCAAGAGTGCCCAATACAGATGAATAGGTGCACAACTAGTAGGCCACAGAGTGTGCCACACGCCAATGACAGTGTGTGGAAGCGGAAATGGTAGGCACAGGAGTGAACATGACGAGTGTGGAGGTGATGACCAATTCCCAATCCCTGGTAAAGATGGTGGCAGGCAGATGGAGCAACTGGCAGCAGATGTTGCAGCATCAATAGTGGGTGAGACAGGTAGTTAAAATGCAGACTCATTTATCACATTTTGGGGGGGGGGGGTGTCATGGCTGATCTATCTGATGCATAAGCATTGGTGTGTTGAAATCCTGGCCGATCCACACCTGATTCATCTTGACAAGGTCAACATTACGGTGGACCAAGCGGGTTCCCATGGGGTACTGAACTCCCCTGGAGACCTAACAGAGGATGGACAATGGGCGCAAGACAGGGGTCCACTGTCTGCACAGTATTTCTTTATAGTGTGCCACTTGTTGCTCGCTCTCGGCAGCGTGGAAAAAAGGCACCCATTTGGACCGGTATGTGTGTCCAAGAGGGTGAGAACCAAAAGTCATCCCTATGCCGGATGTTGACTACTCGCTGTCACTAGTTAGGCAAAGCAGCATGCTGCAGGCAACTCGCAAGTGACATCTGAGGGACTCCCTGGACTTTGAGAAAAAAATCACTGCAGCAACTATGTGAGATCTACTTTATCAACAAAGCACTTGAAATGGGGATATACACAACCACAAAAACAGACACCCGTGACTTGGAGTAAATAATCACAGGCACTTCTCAGCACAATGAATATGCTAGCAGACAGCACTGCAGTGACGAGATTGGAAATGGCTGCCTTTTTTTAAAGAGCTGTGACATCACATACCCTGCCTCGCTGTTGGCTTTCATGTCTGCACTGTGATCAAGGGAATCGTGACAAATTGTAGGTGTTCCTGAAATTCGGAACGAATTCTGATTTCTTAGAATCGATTTGCCCTCTCTACTCATAAGCTCTCTCGTCACACTGACAGCTTTGGCTGCAGGAATAGTACTCGAGCGCCCGTTTCGGCCTCACCGAGTACTATTGCAGCCACTGGCAGGGGCCTCCGATGGATACGAACGGAGGCCCCTGCCATAATGACAGGAGTTGGGGCCCACCGGGGAATTACCCGGCCCCCGGGCGGGCCAGACCGAGCCTGGATAAATCTGTGCCCTTATCAAAATCATTAAATGGATGTTATTGGGTAGCCACAGATTACAGATTGCACAGTAATCTGCAATTCTTTTGCAAACCTTTATACACTGTAAAGTTAAGTGGAAAAATAACATCACCTTTACTGTTTGATATTGAAGATTTTATTTTTGTAATTTTGACTCTTGTCCCAGTTTCAAGCTAGAATTTTTCTTCCACATGATGATATTATCATTATTGTTTCCACAGTAACAACATACCTAAAAAGACTGAGGTCAATGAGCAAATCCTCTAGGGAGCCAGGGCCTATAAATATTTCAAATGTGTATATATATTTTACACAAACTGATGAATGACTAACACACCAAGAAAGGGAAGCAGTGTGACCTTAATCTTGTTTTCCCACGAGTTTTGGATGAGTTTGTCGGATATTAAAACACCAAGAAGTGATCAGAAGTAACATCTCAAATCTTTTCATCACATATGGTAATATTTATAAGGTGCTATGACAAGAAACAGATGTTGTAGATTGCTCTTAATATTCACAGTGTAACATGATTTTGCAGTGGTGGTTTTTAGGTCAGGAAAAAGTCAGGGGATGGGACCTTAGAAGAAGTTCTTACTGGGACTGGGTATGAAGAAGAGCTGTGTGAGTGTAAGTGAATGAATGTAGCACCATTGAGTGTGTTCATGTGAGTGAATGTATGGAGCAGACAGTGAGTGAATGTAACAAGAGGGGTGAGTGGATTGTTGAAGCAAAGCTTTATGAGTGAATGGGCAATATGCAGCAAAGACTGACCGGTAGAGATGGGCGAATTTGTCAAAATTCGATTCGACCAGGTTCACCAAATTTTTCAAAAATTAGTTTAGACCCGAATCGAATCATGTCGAATCACGTTAAAAACCAGGTATTTCCTGGATGAAGAGAGCCTGTAGGGTGTTGTAGAACGTTGTGCCATGCTCAAATATGCATAGGGAGCATGGTTGGGTCTTCAAACAATGCTGTGTTTAATATGACACGCACATGACAGCCGCCACTTTTAGAATCGCTTCACTATTCAATTCCATGGGCACTTACAAGGGCCAACTTGACCAAATAAGTGAAGCGGGAATGCAGCCTGACAAGGCAACGTCTGTGCCAATTCGAAAGGACTGAGCTGAGGGCCAAGATCCCACTATAACATCAAAGAGTGCACTCTTTTTACACTGACATCAGATGATTCCATAGATTACAACAGAACCTGTTCTGTTAAACGCGGTTACATGTAGAAACCCCCCAAAAAGAGTGGAGATGGTGTCAGCAGTAATTTAGCCCTTCATTTTATATGTCAGTGTCCGATTTCAGTAAATAAGATATTTGCATGTCCTCTGTGTTCTGTATCCACTCCTGCTCTTGGCTATCAATCCTGAGGATTTTCATTCCTTCAGACAGATGAAATGAAGGGGAAAACCAAACATAGTGGCAACGTCATGGAGTGGTGGAGGGTGAAAACAGCATTATGAAAATCACAGGGTGTTCCAGGGAGACAGCGGTAGTAGGCTGCAGAGTGGCACAATGACAGAGTGTGGAGGTGACGGCAGCAGCAGCATGAGGTCAGAGAGTGGCACAATGATAAATTCTTTAGCTGGCAGCAACATGGTGGGCCAAAGAGTGGCCCAATGACAGAGTGAATAGGTGGCAGCAACATAGTAGGCCACAGAGTGTGCCACACACTGCCAATGACAGTGTGTGGAGGAGGCAGGAACATGGTAGGCCACAGAGTGGAACAATGACAGAGTGTGGAGGTGGGTGACAATTCCAATCCCTGGTAAATCCTGCTGCTGGAGCATGGCTTGCTGCAGCTGCCGATTAGCCTGTGACTCTTCCTGCTGCTGCTGCCGATTAGCTCTGGCCTCCTCTTGCAGGTATTTAATAAAGTCCTCCATCTTGGCTGTATCCTGCAATTTGCCTGCTGCTTTCACCCAGGCCATGCAATGTTGCAGGATGTAGCGAGCCTTTCAGGTGTGTGTCTTTTGAACTGCCCGCAATCCGAAGCACCATATGTGGAGGATTTGGCCCAGTAGAGACCGTGGTAGCGGGGTGCTGTGATGCAGTTCACGACAGTGACACCAAAGTACAGTCCAAAACAGGTCTAGCCTGTGTTTATTTCAGCAGGAACAAAATAAAACAGCCTTCACATTCAGGCATCAAAACAAAATAATATCCTACCCGTCAGGGTGCTAACTAAACAATGGTTCTCTGACTCACCACTAACAAAAACACTTTTGCTGCTCCAGGCACAGAGGTCAGGGCTGTGTGCTCTCCAGCCTCCTTCCAGAGAGACAACCCTTCCAGCTCTGCTGAGCGGCTTTATGCAGACTGATTGGGGCTGTTCCCACCACCTGTGTCCAAGGTGCTGGACAAAAACCTCAGCACTATGGCCTTGCATAATAGCAAAACCTAGGGGAAACATACCGCCCATCCACAGTTAACCCCTTCAGTGTCTCACAGCGGTTAAATGTAGAAACCCGCCAACAAGAGTGGAGAGGGTGTCAGCAGTAATTTTGCCCTTCATTTTATATGTCAGTGTCTGATTTCAGTAAATAAGATATTTGCATGTCCTCTGTGTTTTGTATCCACTCCTGCTTTTGGCTATCAATCCTGAGGCTTTTCATTCCTTCTGACAGATGAAGTGAAGGGGAAAACCAAACATATTGGCAACGTCATGGAGTGGTGGAGGGTGAAAACAGCATTATGGAAATCACATGGAGTTCCAGGGAGACAGCGGTAGTAAGCCGCAGAGTGGCACAATGACAGAGTGTGGAGGTGATGGCAGCAGCAGCATGAGGTCAGAGAGTGGCACAATGATAAATTCTTTAGCTGGCAGCAACATGGTGGGCAAAAGAGTGGCACAATGACAGAGTGTAGAGGTGGCAGCAACATAGTAGGCCACAGAGTGTGCCACACACTGCCAATGACAGTGTGTGGGGGTGGCAGGAACATGGTAGGCCACAGAGTGGAACAATGACAGAGTGTGGAGGTGGGTGACAATTCCAATCCCTGGTAAAGATGGTGGCAGGCAGATGGAGCAACTGGCAGCAGATGTGCGGCATCAGGTGGGTTGCAGCATCAGAATAGTGGGTGAGGCAGGTAGTTAAAATGCAGACTCATTTCTCAACATTTTGGGGGGGTGCCATGGCTGATCTAATCTGATGCATAAGGCATTGGTGTGTTGAAATCCTGGCCGATCCACACCTGATTTATCTTGACAAAGGTCAGTCTCTCCACATTACGGGTGGACAAGCGGGTTCTCCATAGGGTACTGAACTCCCCTGGTGAGACCTGACAGAGGATGGACAATGGCGCATATAGACAGGGGTCAACTGTCTGCACAGTATTTCTTTATAGTGTGCCACTTGCTGCTCGCTCTCGGCAGCTGGAAAAAAGGCACCCATTTTGGACCGGTAGTGTGGGTCCAAGAGGGTGGAGAACCAAAAGTCATCCCTATGCCGGATGTTGACTACTCGGCTGTCACTAGTTAGGCAAAGCAGCATGCTGCGGGCAAACTGCGCAAGTGACTCTGAGGGACTCCCTGGACTTTGAGAAAAAAATCACTGCAGCAACTATGTGGATTTGACACTGATTTCTTGATATCTACTTTATCAACCAAAAAGCACTTGAAATGACAGGGGTCAACTGTCTGCACAGTATTTCTTTATAGTGTGCCACTTGTTGCTCGCTCTCGGCAGCTGGAAAAAAGGCACCCATTTTGGACCGGTAGTGTGGGTCCAAGAGGGTGGAGAACCAAAAGTCATCCCTATGCCGGATGTTGACTACTCGGCTGTCACTAGTTAGGCAAAGCAGCATGCTGCAGGCAAACTGCGCAAGTGACTCTGAGGGACTCCCTGGACTTTGAGAAAAAAATCACTGCAGCAACTATGTGGATATCTACTTTATCAACCAAAAGCACTTGAAATGGGGAGTATACACAACCACAAAAACAGACACCCTGGACGAAGTAAATAATCAATCCAGTAGCTTCTCAGCACAATGAGATAGATGCTACAGACAGCACATGCAGTGACGAGATTGGAAATGGCTGCCTGTTTTTAAAGAGCTGTGACATCACATAACCCTGCCAGTCACTGATTGGCTTTCATGTCTGCACATGTGATCAAGGGAATCGTGACAAATTGTAGTTTTCCTGAAATTCGGAACGATTTCTGATTTCTTAGAATCGATTCGCCCATCTCTACTCATAAGCTCTCTACTGCCTGCTCAGCGCAGGAGCAAAACCGAGATGGGTATAATGTCCCTAACCTCATTCATTCCTCTACCCCTTGTTCCCGGACATGTGCTGGAGATGTGAATCTGAACGGGGAGACATGTTCCATGTGTGGTGGTCGTGTGACAAAATGAAACCGTTCTGGGATAGCGTGTTCAGGGCATTCCAATCAATAACAGGTACTCATGTCTCAGGCACTCCTAAAATAGCACTCCTCTCGATTCTACCGGGGTCGATAGGAGCTCAGAAACATAGCATGCTCAGATTTTGCCTGATCTCAACCAGATCAGTGGTACCACGTAAGTGGTGCAATTCAGCTCCTCCCACAATGTCAGAGTGGCTACAGGAGGTAATCCAGATCTTCTGCATGGAAGAAGCGATGGCTGATATCCATAATTCCTCTGAAAAGTTCCATAAGATATGACAGCCGTTGTTCTTATTTCAGGGGACCCACATCTTCTGATAGCTGTTAGAGGAGAGGTAGGAGCTGAGACCTAGTCCAGTCCCCCTCCCTTCTTTGTTTCCTTGTATTGTCATGTCGCTTTCACTCCCCTCACCATACCTAATCTATGTCTTTCTCCCTCCCTTGTCCGATCAGTAAGCATGTCCCGCTCCCCGTCCAGTTTGTTGTACAACAACTGCAAACATTTATCCAGGCTTTTAGACCTGTTTTTGAGCATGGCAGTTGCGGTGTCTGGAAAAAAACATAGTTTCTGGAAAAGTGGAGAGGCCCGTCGTAAAAAAAAATTGCCCATGCCCCATAAAATTAAATAAAACGGCGCACCAACTAAAAATAGGTCTAAAGTAGAAATTGACAGTCAAATTTATATATTAGATAGCCAAGATGATTGTCTATAAAATGATCGTAGTCCCATTCATTGTAGTGGATGGTGAGATATGGAGCCTGAAAGTCAAAAGTTCAAAACACCGTTACCCTTTTTAGCTCTTCAATGTAAAGAATCTTCACATGTAGAATGATCTGTTAACTTTTGGTAGGAGACTAGTACCTAGGAACAAGTACATTTTCCTAAATTATAAACTATTGCATAGTCAATGTAAATGTTGTTAGAATCTGCAATACTTGTTTGTTTCCTGTAATCAGGTTAAATATAAGCCAAGCAATCATGACCTATCTGCAAAGTCAGGGGGGCGGCACTCTAGGGATCTCCCACCCTTCAGTGCTATCTTACATAAACCTTCTATTTTCCTGCTAAGAACAATTAATCTGGAAAGGTTTGCTCGGGAAATCCCATCACTGCACAGAAGTTATTGTAATCATTCTCCCTAAAGCATTTGGGAAGGTTTTACAGTAACTGAGATTTGCAGACCCACCCTTGTCATAAAAGGTATATAGGGCCATACAAAGAAGAGGTTTTCATAGAAAGTATGGATCTACAGGGCAACTGAATGACCTACAAAATTTTCCAATATTATGTATCAAGTTGAAGTTCATCATCACTTTATAAAAGGGACAGGAAAGCTTTATCTTTATCACCTCTACTGTAGTGCTCTCTATCTTCTGTATTATCTGGTGAATTTGGCTTGGATTACAAACACCAGGTTGGACTTTGTCAGACAAATGACCTATATGCATTAAACCCTTCCCGACATGTGATGGGTGACGGGCTGAGCGCTCTCCATAGCCGGTAAGTCTTTGCTGCATATTGCAGCAAAGGCTTACCGGTAACACCCGTGATCAATGCATCTTGGTCATCTTGGCGGAGATCGTAGACCCATGACATTATCGGTTGCCTTGACAGCCTCGGGTCTTCGTAAGAACTGTGGCTGTCTTGTTTTAACCCATTCATTGCAACGTGCGATTAGTACATTGTAATGAATGATAAAGAAAATCCCCATATACTACCATAATGTAGTATGACAGTATATGATAGGATCGATCAGACCTCCTAGGGTTAATGTACCCTAGGGAGTCTGAAAAATAGTAAAAATAAGAATAAAAAAAGATAATAAAAAAAATCCTAAAAATTCAAATCAACCCTCTTTCCCTAGAACTGATATAAATACAAATAAACATTAAAAATCTATCAAAATATAATAACGATTTTTCACAGCATTTAACCCCGTAATGAAAAATATAAAAAATTCCATAAAAAGTGATCAAAAGGTCATCCTAAACACTCCTAAAAAAGGTAGCATTGAAAATGTAATCAAAAATTGCAAAAAATCACATTACCCACAGATCCGTATACAGAAGTATGAAAAAGTTATTATCGGCATGAAAATGACAATATATATATTTTTTTTGGACAGGAGGTTTTAATTTTTGTAAATGTATGAAAACATTATAAAACCTATACAAATTTGGTATCTCCATGTTCATACCGACCCAAAGAATAAAGTAGACATGTCGTTTGGGGTGTACAGTGAAATCTGTAAAATCCAAGCCCACAAGAGAACGGTATAAATGCGTTTTTTCACCAACTGCATTTAGACTTTTTTCACGCTTCCCAGGACATGACATGGAATATTAAATACCATCACTATGAAGTGCAATTTGTTACTCAGAAAATAAGCCATTACACAGCTCTGTACATAGAAAAATAAAAACGTTAGATTTTTGATAGTGGGGAGTGAAAAATGAAAACACGAAAACGAAAAAGGGCTGTGTCGGGAAGGGGTTAATAAACATACCCAATACATAAGTAAACCTTCCTGTTTCCCCTCAACATATATGATAACACTGGTTGCCTTCAGACTACCACTAGGGTGAGCTAAATGCATACAGCTACCATAGAACTCTAATGCTATGGAACTAGGATGGAAAGCAGGAGGTCAGAACTAGTTGTCCCTTCTAATTTTGGACCACATGGCAGTGATATGGTTTTCCTTATTTCCTTATGCTAGATTAAGAACTGACAAAATGAATCCATAAATCACATAACAAATTTGAAAAGTGTAATTTTTTTTCATAAAAACTTTATTAGCTCTTTCCAGTACTAAATAGTAAATTCTATTAAACAGGGAAACATATCACAAGCTGCATTGCCTCAAATACAACCTTGCCTCCAAAACCAATGATTTAAGAAAATCTTGCTTGGGGGATAGGTATTACGCTGCAGGTATTACGCTACAGAATGTCTGTAGCCAGGGCCAATTCTAGCCTTTTTGCTGCCTGAGGTGAAAAATTTTAATGCTGCCCCCCTCAGCTTACTTCTTATTGCCTGCTATATTGGTTTACTGAATTTATAGACACGTTTTTATAAAGCGTCTACAACCTGATCTAAGAATTCTGTCAAAAATGACTAGCAATTGATTACATCTTCACAAAGCGGCACCGACCCCTGGCCCCCTGTGGCTGACACTACATGGCTGATGCCATCCACACATTACTATCAGATGGTGACACAGACAATAGTGACATCTAGTACCTTACAGAATACAATCTGCTCCATCAAGAAGAGGATTTCATTACAATTTCTACCGGCCAGCTCCATGAAGCACAACTTCACCCTACGCCCCTAAAAATAACATAGTCCTTTACAGTATATTGATTAAATTAGTTATTGTATATCATATATAGCATCCACTAATTCATTTACAGCCCCCTAAGGCCGGGTTCACATGATGCTTTTAGATTGTGTTTTCAAACCCAGTACAAATGCATCACAAATATACCCCCCCGTAAATTATTTAAATGCTTCAGTATACAGCACTATATATGCAACCAAATGAATTATTTACAGTTACATTAAAATACAGTCCCTATATACACCCTGCCACCATGTGACACCCCCAGTTTCATAAAAATCTGATCCCTATATATAGTGCTCAACAAATTTAGAGTACTACATATACAGGTGCCCCCCAGTTATATACAGCTCCATGTACAGATAATCCAAAAGGTATATTATATACATCCCCCCATATAAGTATCCAGCCCCAATACAAAGATAGCCCCAGTTCCATTATATACAGCCCCCCTACATGTACATGTTAGTACCCACCTCCCATGTACAGATGCCCCAAGAATATTATACAAAGCCCCTATGTTATATTATGCACAGTTCCCCATATACATATACCCCCATAGTTATATTATATATAGCCCCCTATATTAGTTCCCACCTCCCCTCTACAAGCCCCAGTTATTTTACATATAGCTGCTTCCATCCCTCCATATATAGCCCCTGTGAGACACTGAAGGGGTTAACTGTGGATGGGCGGTATGTTTCCCCTAGGTTTTGCTACTATGCAAGGCCTTAGTGCTGAGGTTGTGTTGTCCAGCACCTTGGACACAGGTGGTGGGAACAGCCAATCAGGCTAATAAAGCCGCTCAGCAGGGCTCAGAATGTTGTCTCTCTCTGGAAGGAGGCTGGAGAGCACACAGCACTGACCTCTGTGCCTGGAGCAGCCAAGTGATTTTCTTAGTGGTGAGTCAGAGAACCATTGTTTAGTTAGTACCCTGACGGGTAGGACATTATTTTGTTTTGATGCCTGAATGTGAAGGCTGTTTTATTTTGATTCCTGCTGAAATAAACACAGGCTAGACCTGTTTTGGACTGTACTTTGGTGTCCCTGTCGTGAACTGCATCACATCTCCACGCCCTCCCCCCCCCCTCCATGTTCCCCCCCCTAACCGGGGGGGCCCCCCCCCCCCCCCCCCCCCCCCGGGAACATCATACACAGTCCCCAGGTATATTATTTACAGCCACCAATTATAATATAATGCACACCCCCATAAGCAAATGCATGCTATCTTGCCACAATGATTAATAAAGCCTCCTCCAGTGAGTAGATCCCCCCAATGAAGATAAAACATGTGGCCAGCTTTAAAATAATAAAACTAATACTAACCTATAGGGATGCTGTGCTGTGCTTGTCACTGTAGACGTGATCGTTGCTTCTGGCGGGGCTTCCTCCGGCAGCGTCTTCTATGCAGAAGCGCAGGCGGCGTCATCACGCAGCCCCTGTGTTCTGCGCTAGATACGGGGTGATGCTGATGCGACGCTCCCTCCACTAATTGCGTCTGTATCTTAAAGGTACAGGCACAATTCATTTTTTTGATGGCCGATTTGGGCAGCCGTGGGCTCCCGAATCACCCACATTTAACATCAACCCACCACCCCCAACTCAGGGTTTTAGCATGTGCCGCCTGTGGCAAGATATTCATCTTGCCTCATGGCTGATGCGGCCCTGTCTGTAGCACACTATTAATGTGTCCTCAAAAGCAATGCATGAATGTTTTTATTTATGTGTGTGCCTTTTTGTATTATGGTAAGGATGTGTTGTAGCATGGTGTGTACATTTTATGTTTGTTCATGTGGTTTTGGTGTATTGTTTTGATTGTACTATCATGTTTTTAAATTAAGGACAGTATAGAACATCTATATTTCCCTTCAAGGACAAATTATTATTAGAATAGTATTATAATATTACTATGATTATTATTGTTGTTATTATTACTTACTCATAGATCCAGGCACCATGACTGTGGTAATCTTCTTATAATTTCTTTTCACTGGCCTCTTGCCTTCTAAAATCAACATTTAAAATCATGCCATGAAGATTCTGTTGGTTTTACCAGAGCCCCTCTGTGCTGCAGATTAACAGGCTGTTACATTATGAAGGAGCAGGGGGAAGGATGAGACTGAGACATGCTCCAGTGTAAATACAGCATGTGAAGTCAGAGCACAATGGGCTTCTGTAACATGCCCATAGCCCTTAAGTCTCATTAGCATAATTTTAAACATTTTTTAGAAGGAAGGAGGCCATGAATAACAAATATAAGATTATCACAGCCATAGTGCCTGCATCTAGAGTAAGTGTCCCGGGTTTATCATGCTTGAGTTTGATGGTAGATTTCCTTTAACTCTTTTCATTTGCTAAGTAGTTGTCACGTCTCTTGTTCACAGTGCTGGACTGAGAGGTAGGTAAGGGTTAATCCCTTAACGATCTGGCCCTTTTTAGTTTTTTCAATTCCATTTTTCACTCACCATCTTCAAAAATCTATAACTTTTTATTTTTCCACATAAAGAGCTCTGTGATGGCTTATTTTCTGTGTAACAAATTGCACTTCATAGTGACGGTATTTAATATTCCATGCCCTGTACTGGGAAGCGGAAAAAAAATTCCAAATGCAGTGAAAATGGTGAAAAAACACATTTGCAACTTTTCTTGTGGGCTTGGATTTTACGGATTTCACTGTGCGCCACATATGACCTATCTGCTTTATTCTTTGGTTCGGTACAATTACGGGGATACCAAATTTGTATAGGTTTTATAATGTTTTCATACATTTACAAAAATTGAATTGGATTTGGATTGGATTTTGTCATCTTCTGGCGCCAATAACTTTTTCATAATTTGGTGTGCGGAGCTGTGGGTGGTATAATTTTTTTTGAATTTAGATGCCGTTTTTATTGCTATAATTTTTAGGACTGTACAACCTTTTGATCACTTTTTATGAATTTTTTTATATTTTTCAAAATAGCAAAAAGTGCCATTTTCGACTTTGGGCGCTATGTGGTTAAACGCAGTGAAAAAACTTTATTATGGTTTGATAGATCGGGCATTTTTGGACACGGCAATACCTAATGTGTTTATGATTTTTACTGTTTATTAATATTTATATCAGTTCTAGGAAAATATTGAATATTTAGGTTTTTTTATTTTAACTTTTTTTTATTTTTACTTTTACTATTTTTCAGACTCCCTAGGGTACTTTAACCCTAGGTTGTCTGATCGATCCAATAATACACTGCCATACTGCAGTATGGCAGTATATTTGGATTTTCCTCCTCATTCATTCAAATGTCCAATTAGCACATTGTAATGAATGGGTCAAAACAAAATCTTTTTGAAGCCGCTGGCAGCATTGTCCGACAGAAAACTGAGGCAGACCTTTAGTAAATTTGCCCCATTGTCTGTAGGTGCGCTACAGATATGTGTGTATAATTTAAATATATACACACACAATCATGGCATGAATGGGTTTAAAGAGAAGGCTGTATATTTCTAGTAATAAATGAACAGCATAAAAGCAGGGAGATCATGTTGTTACTTCTATTAACCTTTACAAAGTTTTATTAACTTTATTAACCTCTTGAGGATGCAGCACTTTATAGTTTTTCTTACTAGGGGCAGTTGTTTATGGTTTTAAGGTTGGTGATCATTTTTTCAACTTTTTTAAAAGCTGTGGTAGTGACTCCACCACTCTCCCTCCCATTGTCTTCTCCTGCCTTCTCCTAACATAAGGCAAAGACAATGACCTTTCTCATTTATTTTCGTTGCAGGGATGAAACTGCCTCAATTTCTGCTTCCATATGACACTTTAGTAACAGAACGAGTGGCTTGGTCACAAAGGTCCAGAGAGCTGGCGGCTGCCAACCAGATTAAAGTAGTTTGCCTGCCAATTCTGAATCCCTGGTGTACCAGACCTCAAATGTGAACAGTAAATAATGTTGTATTGCTGCCTGCTATAACCATGCTTCCCTAGCAGGAGCTATATATATATCTCAGTTTAATTATTATTGCATTGCACATATTATGGGCTTAAAGCATTTTCTTAATAATTTTTAATTCAAATTCTCAAAATGTGTACTCTGCAACTCGTACATAATCTCATAATTCTCAAATTCAGTCTCATAAGTATTCTGCTTTTGTGGATGTATTATCCTTTAGTAGAACAGAAGTAGCTTCCTCTGATTTCTCTATAAACCCTGCAAAGCAGTCTGTTCTGCAAATGAAAAGTGTAAAAGAGTAAAAAGTGTTAAAGAGTAAAAATGGTTATACATTTTTTTATAAAAAATATATTGGGAAAATATAGTGAGTAGCACTTCTGCCTTGCAGCTCTGGGGTCCCACCCAGGTCAACATCTGCAAAGAGTTTGTATGTTCTCTCCGTGTTTGCGCAGGTTTACTCCCACACTTCAAAACATACTGGTAGATTGATTAGATTGTGAGCTCCATGGGGACAGGGACCAATTTGACATGCTTTGTGCAGCGCTGCGTAATCTGCGTGCGCCATATAAATAAAGAATTATTATTATTATTGAAGTACAGCAAATGTCAGGTGTCGTTGTGAAAAGGGAGACATAAAGAAGAGAAAATGGTTGCTTCCTAGTGCAAACTTTTCAAATAAACTTTTCAATTACTTAATGGAACACAGAAATGACACCCAGCAGTCTCAATGAACTTCTGTTACTTATTTTACAGGAAATGTCCAGCATTTATGACAGCAATAGTGTTCGATGTTGTTGTGTGAGCACAGAGAACAGGCTACCAACAAATAGCAATGTCAGTTTATCCACCCTACACTTCTAACTGGGATATTGCATGATGTAAATAAGCTTTAAGGTAAGTAGGTTTATGGTATAGTGAATTCCAGAGCCATCACTGACACTGTAAATGTACACTGCATTTGCATCCTTATAAGGAAGAACTTGTATCTGTCACCAGGTGCAATTATTTTTCGAGCTGAGCAAAACCAGAGGGTAGGGAAATTGAAAGTTAATTTAGTACTCCAAGAAAATTCTATACAGAGCCTTAAAAAGTACAGTATAGGACATGAGGCACAGAGAAAGCTGAAAGTAAATGAGATAGGAAGTCTCAGCTTGTAATGTGTCTTGCAGTCATCAATAATAAATATAACAGATTATGCAGCGCTACACAGAGCCTGCCAAATCAGTCCCTGTCCCCATTTTATATTTACTGAATAGGTAATTCATATGCTTGTTGGTTAATGATTTGCCCTGATACCATTTGAACTATATGTGACTTGGTGCCAAACACTTCTATTTTTTTTTTCTTTCATTTCATAGATATTAGAAGTGGTATAGCAAGAGTCCACTGGACCCCACAGCAAAATTACCAATGCGGCACCCCCAATAATGACGAGCCCCATTATAAATATCCGTTGTGCCTTGTAGACAATAATGAAATACATATAGGTACTGTATGTTAATTGTGTTGTGGAGGGGGTTTCATATTATTATTACTATCCCTTTTTGTGCCTCCGCAAATACATTTACCTATCTCAGAGTTATTGTAGGTAAAGTGCTATAAGCTATATGCTGAGGTTAAAAATTTTTACATTTCATTCTCCCTTCTCCTCTTCCAGCCCCCTCAGTTAGGCGTACCTCCCTCCCTATGATTTAATTTGACAGATACTGGTAAACCCCACTGTACAACATACTGTATACTCACTAAACACAAAAAAAGCTACAGGCGGTCCCCTACTTAAGAACACTCGACTTACATACGACCCATAGTTACAAACGGACCTCTGAATATTGGTAATTTATTGTACTTTAGTCCTAGGCTAAAATAAGCAGCTGAAACAGTTATCAAATGTGTCTGTAATGAAGCTTTAGTGTTAATATTGATTCTTATGACAACCCAACATTTTTAAAATCCAATTGTCACAGAGACCAAAAAAGTTCTGGCTGGGATTACAATGATAAAATATACAGTTCTGACTTACATACAAACTCAACTTAAGAACAAACCTACAGACCCTATCTTGTATGTAACCTGGGGACTGTCTGTATATACACATATTGCATACACATGTATCTTATACACAAACATATATAATCAAAGCGGTAGTGTTTAAGGGTCCAGGGTAGGTTGATTGGGCAGCAATCTCTCTGTGTACTAAGATTCGGTACCAGAACCAAGATTACTTCATAGATACAGTACCAGAAACAAGCAGCTTAACCCCTTACTGACATTGGATGAAATAGTACGTCATGGTCGGCAGTGACTTCCCTCATCATGACGTAATACTACTTCCAGCTTTTGGCATCGGCTCCAGAATGGAGTCGGCATCAGAAGCTGCGGGTGACAGCTGTATGTTACAACCGACACCCGCCTCTAACACCCGCAATCCAAGATTCCTCCAATCACTGGTGTTAACCCTTACAAGCCATGATCACGCATGTAAGGAGAATCTGAAGTGTTGAATTTAAAGATGGCGATATGAAAAACAAATGTGATTTTCTCTATATTAGTTTTTCTTCAGTAAAATATATAAATAAAGCATCAGCGCAATCATAGTGGTCTATACAATAAGATAAAGATATAGAATAAAGATAACATATTATTTTTATGGTAGGGTGAACAACCCCTAAAAGTAACATCTCATCAATAAGTTAAAGACCCACTAAAATGAGAGTTTTTAAAGTGCATCTAATCTCACAGAAAACAATCCCGTATATGTCCAAATTGCCCCAAAAATAAAGATTGTATAACCCTTAAAAAGTGACAATGTAAATCTGCTCTAAATGGCACACCTTCCTTTCAATACTCTGGTGTGTGGCAATACAGCAGTTTAGCACCACATATGGGGTATTGTTATACTCAGGAGAGATTGGGAATCAAACTTTGTGGAGTGTTTTTGTATTTTATCCACTGAGAATGTGTACATTTAAAAAAAAAATACATTTATTTAGCCAAAAAAATTAAAATTTCAAAATGGCAAAAATTTTTTAACCCCAGTAAAACAATTTAAAAAGTTAAGAAACTTAATAAAAGTTATTTTACGTATGTTGAGGGGTGTAGTTTCTACACACTGAAAGTGACCTGAAACCTGAGCAGGTCCCTCAAAAGCATGATTTTCAGTTTTTTTCTAAAAATGTGAAAAATCGCACCTAAATTTCCAAGCCTCATAACATCCTACAAAAATGAGAGGACGTGTAAAAAACCATGTCAACATAAAGCAGTCATTCAGTGAATGTTAGTTATCAAGTACTGTTGCTGTTATGACTATGTATTGAAAGTAGAAAATGCAATTGAATTACAATTTCAAAAGTCAACAATTTTTCCAAATTTTCACCAAATATCAATTTTTTCATAAATAAATGCAAAGCATATCACCAATATTTTTCAACTAACAGGAAATACAATTTGTCATGAAAAAACAGTATCAAGATCATCTGGATGTGTTAAAGCATTTCAAATTTATGACCACACATGTCAAATTTGAAAAAACGGGCCATGTCAGGAAAAAGTGAAACGCCTGATGGGTAAAATAAGGTCTATTGGTTTGGCAGAAATAGTTTGCAATTGGATTGAGAACTGGCTGAAGTTGTGGCTGAGTTGTGGTCAATGATTCCTACTCAGAATGGTCACCAGCTATGAGTGGTGTACCCCAGGGTTCTGTGCTTGGCCCACTACTATTTACTATATTTATTAATGATATAGAGGTAAGAATTAATAGCACTGTGTCCATTTTTGCAGATGACACCAAGCTGTGTAGTGTAATTCAGTCTATGGAGGATGTTCATAGGCTGCAGGGTGACATGGACAAACTGAGTGTTTGGTCGTCCACTTACAAATGAGGTTCAATGTGGATAAATGTAAGGTTATGCACCTGGGGGCTATGAATCCAAAGGAAAAATATGTCCTCGGGGGAGTAAATCTGGGAGAGTCTCTTGTTGAGAAGGACCTGGTGGTACTAGTAGATCATAAATTGAATAACATCATGCAATGTCAATCAGCTGCCTTTAAAGCCAGTAGGATCTTGTCATGTATCAATAGTGGTATGGACTCTCATGATAGGGATGTAATATTATCACTGTACAACAATTGGTTCGGCCTTACCTGGAATATGCTGTCCAGTTCTGGGCACCAGTCCATAAAAAGGATGCCCTGGAGCTGAAGATTGTTCAAGGTAGAGCCACAAAAATGATAAGGGGTATGGAGGTCTCAGTTATGAGGAAAGATTAAAACAACTAGAATTATTTGGTCTGAAAAAGAGACGACTACGAGGGGACATGATTAATTTATATAAATATATGAATGGTCCATACAAAAAATATGGTGGTAATTTGTTTCATATTAAATCAAATCAAAAGACGAGGGGGCACTGTCTCCTCATCAAGGTTTAATAACCAGAGGCGAAAGGGCTTTTTTACTATGAGAACTGTCTTTCTGTGGAATAGCCTGCCTCAGGTGCTGGTCACAGCAGGGACAGCAGAGAGCTTCAAGAAGGGTCTAGATGCCTTTTTACACCTAAATAACATTGATGGTTATGTTATATAGAATTGTTTCCCCTAAATCCCTTCCTCATCCAATCCCTTCCCTTCCTTGGTTGAACTTGATGGACAAGTGTCTTTTTTCAACCGTATAAACTATGATGATACTATGATACTATGACTTTGGCGTAAAGGAGTTAAAACATAGTTAGAGGATCATAACACATATTACAATAACAAAAAAAACTTAATCAGAACCAAGCTTAAAAAAAAAACAGGACCAGAACCAGAATCAAGCTTCCACAGATTAAGGGCGAAGGTGTACAGCCCGTGTAAACGTGCAGTATGGTGGCACAATCCGATGGGCTTATTGAATCCAAGGACGTTCTCTCTGCCGGTCGCACAGCTGTTTGGCTGGCTGAGGGAACATCCTTGTATTATAATGCAACATCCTTGCATTTTTTTCTAAAAATGTGAAAAATCGCACCTAAATTTCCAAGCCTCACTTTTTGGGATTATGCCCAAGACTGTTGATTCCAAGACCGCATGCATGACTGCTTGGGCCGCATATTACAGAGCAGGTCCTTTTCCTGCCTGAGTTTGCTGCATGAGGCTCCCACGATTATGAGAGATGGGCCACAAACAAGGGATCTGGACCCATTGTTTGAACCCCAGAAATAGCACACATTTGTGTGGAAGAGGCTTCATCAATGGCGGATGGGCAGGCGCCTAGGGCCTTATATGAAGATCCGTGAACTTCTAAAAAAAACCCTCTATACTCAACTTTGGTTTCTTCTCCCTGGCTCCATCTTTTCCTTCTGGCCCAGGCGGTGTCGCGGCCGTGTAACGTCATATCGTGTGTGCGCCGCACCAACAGAAAGAAAAGAGGATGAAGCTGCGGGGTTGGGAAGAAGAAGCCGAAAGTGAGTATATATAGAGGTTTTTTTTTTTTCAAGAGGTCCCTGTTGTGGACTTTTCACTAATAGGGGGAGGGGGCTGTGGATATTCTGTAAAGGGGCCGGGGCGGCTTTAGACATGTAAAGGGGTGCATCTTTTCTTTAAAGGGGGCATCTGCTGTGAACATTTCATTAAATGGGGCATCTCATGTGGACATTTCTGTAAAGGGGGCTTCTCTGTGGACATGTTATTAAAGGGGAGCTCTGCTGTTGACATTATTAAAGGGGGTCTCTGCTGTTAACATTCCATCAACCTGTTACTGCTCTGCGTCCAATATATAGGACTCACAGCATTGGGCGTTAACGCTCAGCGTCCAATATATGGGACGCAGAGCTGAGACCGGAGCTGGGCCAACATCATAAAACATGGAGTAACACCGCCGTGGGTGTTAAACCCGTTAAATGCCGCTTTTGTGGAGTCTGGCAAAGGTCTCCCCCCCCCCACACCATCTTCGATTGTTTCTATGGTAGCCCTGAGGTCTGATCAGGACCCCAGGGATATCCGCAGGCAGTGCCTGTAAGATCTTGTCTGTGATGTTAAAAGGTGCAGTGTCAGCCTATGCATGTGCATATATCAGTATTGCAGGGTATTATCAGATGATTGCTTTATGTGCCATGGTGGAAGGAATAAAAAAAGTAATCCAATAAAACAGAAATTAATAAAAATGCCAAAATCCACATAAAATGACAAATAATGTCATGATTTTGTGAAATAGGTCAAAATCATAAAAAAAAAAAAAATGATTTGTACCTATTTATCCCAAAAAAAATGTAATTAAAAAACATATCTACTCCTGAATGATACTGGTACAAAGTAGTACATGTCCCTGCAAAAAAACAAGCCATCAACCAGCTACGTCGACAAAAAAATAAAAGTGCCACTTGGAAGACAGCGATGCAAAATCGATTGATTTTTCCCCATATTAGGTTTTATTGTGAGAAATGGTATCCACGCCATCGTACTGACCCATAGAATAAAAATAAGAAGTTTATATAAATATGGTAAACATAAAAAAACTAAAGTAAAAAATCAATTACATAATTCAGGCTTTTTTACTCCTCCACCCCCAAAAAAGTTATTACGTTTTTAACAATGGGGCTTACCAACCACAAAGTGGTATCTTTGGAAAATACAAAAGGGCGCCAGTGAGGAAACTAAAATCCTCTAAGTTCTATAGGATAAAACTGGAAGCTGCAGGGTGCACCTTCCCTTCTGCAGCTCTCTGTACGCCCATGCAACAAGTAACATCCACATGTGGAGTGTCTCCGTACTCAGGAGAAATTGCATAACAAATTTTAAGATGGTTTTTCTTTTTTTTATCTTTTGGAAACATGTAAATTTTAGGGATAAATGAATATAAATTCAAATTAAATGTATTACTGACAAAATGAGACCATTCTAAATTTCAACTACATTTTGTTTTATTTACTACGCACCGCTCAAAGCAATCCTAAAAGCAGTTTTTAATAGTTTGAAGGGTGTGCTTTTGAAAATGGGGGATTCATAGGGGGATTTTTATATTTCAAACTCATTTAAAACAAAATTGATCCCAAAAACTGCTCCGAAGCCGGAGCTGCACAGACACGGGCCTGCTGTTCGGCGCATGCGCAGACAGCAGATTCATCGGACGAGGGCGCGCAGTTCCTCGTAGCTGCGTGCCGAAGATTTTCGGTAGGAGGAAAAAAGAGGCTACCGGGGCGTGGAGTAGCCGCCTCGTGTAACCTCAGATGCGGCTACTCCACGCCCCAGTAGCCGCATAAGGAAATTTGAATATTGGGGCAATAAAACTTTTCTAAACATTGCAGGGATGTGAGGATTAGCCCTTAAAAGGGCTATCCTCACGTCCTATTGATCCACCTACCACCCGATCTACCTTGATAGGTAGATTTGTGGTGGTAGGTTCCCTTTAAGAAGTGCCTGCGCCATATTTGTGTCGTACACAACCCTTTTGCGACACCTGCCAGATTACAAGCCAGATTGCGTGTTGAAGGGGTTAAAGGGGAGCTCATCTGTTGACATTTCATTAAAGGGGGGCTTTGCTGTGGACATTTCATTAAAGGAGGGGGTTTGCTGTGGAGATTTCATTAAAGGGGGTGGGGGCTTTGCTGTGGACATTTAATTAATGAGGCGTGGCTGTTGCTGGACATTTTATTAGAGTAGGTTCTCCATTTCCTACCCTAGGGCTTTTTTCAGTTTTTTTATTGTTATGGTAATATAAGGAGCCTTGGCTTATATGCAAGTATTTACAGTATGAGGAGGAGTTCAGCTGCAGAGTGCACAGAGGCTGGGCCAGGGGCAGCATCCACATCTCCTACACTGTCTGGTAGATCTGTTCTGGACGGTTTCATGCAGTTAGGGAATGTGATTGGCTTTCCTAAATAGATGGGCCATAAGAGCACATTTGAAGTTCTTCATTAAATTACTTTTATGAACAGTACAAAATTAAGAATATAGAGTATATAGAGTAGTACTAAAGTACTAACATCCGGGCATGTGTATTTTGGACGCTGGGGGGGCCCTAGTTGTGTGAACAGCGCAGGGCCCGTCGGACAATTAATCCACCACTGGGCTTCATCATGGTTCATCAATTTCATCAGAGGAAATACTGTAACATGTATTATAGCCTTACTTGGGTGGTTTACTTTACACAGTGCAAAATGAACAAAGCACAATAAATGCTCACAGTTTTACAATAGGGAACTATAGGTAATGTGTGTGTTTTGCCATACAGGCGCTACACTCAACACTTTATGCTGCACACATTTTAGGCCTCATGAGGATTTAGGTGCAGTGAACTGTATGGAGACAAACAAAGTTTCCTGCAGTACAACTTGCTTTCAGTTTCTTGGAATTTCATAGATCACAAATTATATTCTCAGAATTAGTTTCCTGTATTCAGAAAATGTTCTGAATCTATTTAATGTTCATTGTTATGAATATGTTTGGAGTATACAGAAGAGCTTTATTGCACAATAACTTGGAACAATGCCCATAAGCCATAGAAGGCAGGACGTAAGTAAAGGGCATTCCAGGTGAGAAAGGAAGCTCAAACTTGATTGTCTTACATCAGACTGGGTGACTTGCTGCATCACGTGTAGCGCTAGCGTTTACAGGACAAACCATGTGGTTATTTTAATGTATCTATAAGAAAAATCTGTGGACCGTTTATAGCAGCATGTCTTTAACAAGCAAGTAACATACTGCATAGTATCAGTATAGAAGAGCTCATTGTAGTAACTTTGGACTAAACTTTGGGAACATTAAAATGAAAAAATACTCAGTTGATATTCTCTTTTGTGGTCCTGAATCTCACATTATTATTTTATTTACAATGACAATTTAAATGCTCTAGAAGCAAGTGTACAAATTATTGGTGTTAATGTAGTATGAGGTATAAAACTACCAGTTTCATCATTATCCTAGCTTTTATATTTTACCTCAAAAGAGACACTTTTGTTGGATGGGATCACATTTTTATACTGGCAAACTGTAATTCAGTGAAATCCAAGTGAAAACAGCTCCTCATTTAATTATTGTTCAGAGGTTTTACACTCATTAGTTGATAATAATATTCATTACAAATTGACTAGTATTCCCCCTTTGCTGATATTAAACCTCATTCAGCATGATGTGTAGCAGGTTTTTGTTCATGGGCATTTTAGGGTATGTAGAACCCGTTTTCAAGTAACGCAACATTCAAATATGGCCTAATGCACACAAAAGCTAATGTACACTGAGCTAGGCCTGTAAGACAGGACCCTGTGAACCCATAGAACTCTCTGCTTTGGAAGTGTACATTATGTGCCTTTTGTATGAAGCAAATCCCAAAGGTGATAAAACAAGCTAATAAAGACGAGAGGGCACTGTCCCCGTTTGGAGAAATCAAGGTTTAATTACCAGAGACGACAGGGCTTTTTTACTATGAGAACTGTCAATCTGTGAAATAGCCTGCCTCAGGTGCTGGTCACAGCAGGGACAGCAGAGAGCTTCAAGAAGGGTCTAGATGCCTTTTTACACCTAAATAACATTGATGGTTATGTTTTATAGAATTGTTTCCCCTAAATCTCTTCCTCATCCAATCCCTTCCCTAAGACTAAAAAATGAACTAGAAGGAAAGCTGGAAGGTAGATCTTGATATGCGTCACAAAAATATATTTTTTCACAAAATATCATTGATTGATATGTTTAGCTGCCACAAAAAATTTAATTTGTTTGAAATTTGATATTTTTATTTTGCAAAAAATTTTTTTGACCTAATATGTTTGTTTTTAAAAACACAGGGGCAGATTTATCAAGCTGTCTGAAAGTCCTAGTTGCCCATGGCAACCAATCATAGTGCCCCTTTAAAATATTCATGAGCACTGGTAAAATAAGAGGGGGGTGTGCTAAGGTACGGCGGGCACACGTTAATGTCAGTGTAGCCTAACATATGGTTATCCAGCATATATGGTCTCGCGAACAATAAAATAATAGTAGTAGATCAAATAGATGATGGAAATAACATAAAATAAAACTAATAGTAAAAGCAATATATTGATAAAATGTTCAGTATTCTTATATGTAAACTGAGCCAGGCAGGGAAATACCGGTAGTTATGATAAATATGTGTATTTTTCGAATATAAGAAGCTCCTAAATTTAAGACCCCTCCCAGATTTAGTAATAAAAAAAAGGAGAAATATATTTGACACAAAAAAAATTCCCAGTGGTCACACAGCTCTGCTAAATCCATTAGCCCACATACAAAGTTGATTTTTTGTTATTTTCATTTATATTTTATATTGGTCAATATTTTATGTTATCACATAATATTTGATCTACATTTTAACTGCCATATATTTTGGTAACCATATGTTAGATGTATGTGTTTTTAAAAACAAAAATATTAGGTCAAAAATACAATATATAAATGACAAATTTCAATTTACAATTTACTTTTGATGCTACCAGCTAAACTTATCTATCTATGCAACATTTCCATGTTAGAATGTCATCTAACATCTTTCAGTTTGAAGAAAATTGTAGAGAAAATAAGGAAAGGTGCTCCTTGTATCCAATATTGCTGTCACAACTGTGTCCTAGGTGACTAAAAACCTCTGCTCAACCTGACCCAGATTCCAAGTATTTCATTATGTAATGAGGTTTGTAACATGTATGACATTATAGGAATGGGAGAGTTATCACCAAGATGGCCGCTACTGGAAACTACAAGTCCCATGATCCTTTAGTTTTCAGAAACTCCTCCTCCCTCTCATGCTCTGCTACCAGTGATGATGTAACAGACTCACCTGTTCTGTTACCAAAGTAATGATATGTAACTGCCATCATTGCCCCAGTGAAACCGCACTGCTCGGATCATTCTCTGACTGGATGCCGTTAGGGAGAGAGCTGCTGCTGGTCAGGAATAGGGTTAGGGTGCTAGTAGATTACTGTTAGGCAGGAGTGATTCTCCAAGAACCTTACTGTTAGGCAGGAGTGATTCTCCAAGAACCCAAAAGCCCTGTTATGGCTACATTAGCGTTTTTCAAATGTTAAAGTGACAGACTCAGTCACAGCACAAAATCCTTTTGTGTGCTGTCAGTGTAGGTTAGAAACTGGCCATAGCAATCATCCTCTGTGGTTACTGTCTGATTTCTTCTGCATGTTTTGTTCTATTTAAAAAAAAACACAAAAAAATAAAAAAAACACCCCCCCCCCCCAGGCGCTGGTCACAGCAGGGACAGCAGAGAGCTTCAAGAAGGGTCTAGATGCCTTTTTACACCTAAATAACATTGATGGTTATGTTTATTTAACATAAATCCCTTCCTCATCCAATCCCTTCCCTTCCTTGCTTGGACATGTGTCTTTTTTCAACCCTATAATTTATGATACGAGTCTAGCGGGTGATGTTTGTGTTCTCAGCTGGGTTGATAGGCCGGGTGAACACAGTGCTTGTGAGACTGAGGCGAGTCCTATACGAGAACAGGTTGGAAAAGGCAGTGGTGGGGCAAGATGGAGAGGCAGTGCCAGAGCTGGTGCATCAGCGCCAAATGTTTCAGGTAGTGAAGCTGCCATGTCGAGGGCTAGATTTTCTAAAGAAACACCGGATGACCGACGGACTGTGGTGTGCAACTTGTGCCACACCAGGATCAGCAGGGGTTCCACCACTACTAGCTTAACCACCACCAGTATGCGCAGGCATATGAATGCTAAACACCCCACTCAATGGCACCAAGGCCTTCACCTCTGGCCGTGTCCATCACTGCTCCTTCCCTTGTGTCATTTGCTGCCTCTGCTAGTCAGCCCCCTGCCCAGGACCCCGGCACAAACACCTACCGGGCAAAAACCACACCTTCGCCTCCACGATCCTCCACAGCGTCCACCAATGTCTCCATGCGCAGCGTCCAGCTCTCTATACCCCAGACGCTGGAGCGCAAGGGGAAATACAGTTGCACCCACCCACAAGCCTAAGCCCTCAACGTCCACATCTCCAAATTACTCAGGCTGGTAGAGACCGAGGCCTTTCGCAACCTCATGGCGGCGGCCGCCCCTCAGTATTTAGTCCCCAGCCACCACTACTTTTCCCGATGTGCCGTCACAGCCCTGCACCAGTACGTGTCAGACAACATCATCTGTGCCCTGACCAACGCTGTTTCTGACAAGGTCCACCTAACCATGGACACGTGGACGAGTGCTGCCGGACAGGGCCACTATATATCGCTGACGGCACATTGGGTTAACTTGGTGGAGGCTGGGACCGAGTCTGACCCTGGGGCCGCTCATATACTGCCGACGCCGAGGATTGCGGGGCCTACCTCGGTCCAGGTCTCTCAGGCCTACTATGCCTCCTCCTCCCACCCCTCCTCCACCTCCTCCTCCGAATTGCCATCCGTGGACATGGCGCCATCAATCGGTAGCTCTACGCACAGCAGCAGTGCCGTCTCTAAGCGACAGCAGGCGGTGCTCAAGCTGCTGAGCCTAGGCGATAAAAGGCACATCGCCCAAGAGCTATTACAGCTGAACCTGAAGCCAGACATGGTTGTATGTGACAACGGCCGTAACCTGGTGGCAGCTCTGCAACTCAGCAGACTGACACTGCGCTCGTCACAAGAGATGGGGGAAGAAGATTCCCTTGTTGATAGCCTAAGCACCCTCCGGTCTGTTTCTCAGCGCATTTTGGAGGAGGAAGAGGAGGAGAATGTTGGCGTACATAGTTTACCATACCGTCGTCCTAAATGATCACACAGCTCCCTACAACTACAGGGTTTCAAAGCTGGACATGTGGCCTGAACTGGCGCTGTACGCCTTGGAGGTTCTTGCCTGCCCTGCCGCTAGCATGTTGTCAGAGTGGGTTTTCATTGCAGCTGGTGGCATCACCTGTCGACTGACGTTTATCAAGAGGAATAAAGCCTGGATTTCTCATGATTTCCATTCTCTACCAGGTGAAAGCAGCTCAACCTGAATAATGTATGCACTCCTCCTCCTCATTCTCCTCCTTCTCCTCCTCTTTGTACACTAAAGCAGAGGAAACTGGCTATTTTTTCACAGGGCCAACTGGCTCTAGCTATAGTACTCTATGTATTTAATTTTTCTGGAGGGCCACCTACCCGCTCCTCTGTTTTGAAAACTTTTTTGGACTGCCACATACAGGCACCATCCAAATTTAATTGTCTCCATCGCAGCCTCCACACATCGGGGCAGATTTACTTACCCGGCCCATTCGCGATCCAGCGGCGCGTTCTCTGCGCTGGATTCGGGTCCGGCCGGGATTTATGATAGTAGTTCCTCCGCCGTCCACCAGGTGTCGCTGCTGTGCTGAAGTCCGCTGGAATGCCTCGAAATACACCGGCCTATGCTGGATGAAGGTGAGTGAAATTTTCGCGACACAATTTTTTAAAAAATGCGGCGGTTTTTCTGAATCCGTCGGGTTTTCGCTCGGCCACGACCCCCGATTTCTGTTGCGCACATGCCGGCGCCGATACGCCACAATCCGATCGCGTGCGCCAAAATCCCGGGGCAATTCAGGTACAATCGGCGCAAATCGCAAGAGATGGGGGAAGAAGATTCCCTTGTTGATAGCCTAAGCACCCTCCGGTCTGTTTCTCAGCGCATTTTGGAGGAGGATAAGGAGGAAGAGGAGGAGAATGTTGGCGTACATAGCTGACCATACCGTCGTCCTAAATGATCACACAGCTCCCTACAACTACAGGGTTTCAAAGCTGGACATGTGGCCTTAACTGGCGCTGTACGCCTTGGAGGTTCTTGCCTTCCCTGCCGCTAGCATGTTGTCAGAGTGGGTTTTCATTGCAGCTGGTGGCATCACCTGTCGACTGACGCTTATCAAGAGGAATAAAGCCTGGATTTCTCACGATTTCCATTCTCTACCAGGTGAAAGCAGCTCAACCTGAATAATGTATGCACTCCTCCTCCTCATTCTCCTACTTCTCCTCCTCTTTGTACACTAAAGCAGAGGAAACTGGCTATTTTTTCACGGGGCCAACTGGCTCTAGCTATAGTACTCTATGTATTTAATTTTTCTGGAGGGCCACCTACCCGCTCCTCTGTTTTGAAAACTTTTTTGGACTGCCACATACAGGCACTCAATCTATTTAATTTTTCTGGAGGGTCACCTACCTGCTCCTCTGTTTTGAAAACTTTTTTGGACTGCCACGTACAGCCACCATCCAAATTTAATTGTCTCCATAGCAGCCTCCACAAATCGTCTTTATAACTGCCTCCTCACGTTGTCTCCATTGCTACCTCCACACGTCATCTCCATAGCTGCCTCCAAAAGTCGTCCAGAAAGCAAACAATTTTGGGTTGTTTTAACGGCTTCCACATCAAACTTGTTAACTTTGTCGCCACCCTGGGTTATCTACAAAATATACCGCCAAACTTTTATCACTGACCGATATTATTTCAGTGCTTCTTGCGCATCTGTTTATGTTCCCTTCCCCTGCCATAACCAGGCCAATTAGAACAGTACTACTCTTGATCTTATACAAAAGGTTCTTAGAAGTGCTGTTTGTAGCACCCGTCTGCTTTGAAAATTATACATTTTTCAAAGTAAACGCTTCTGGCCCCCTGGCCCATTATAGCAGCGCAATATGGATGCCCCATACTGTCGCTCTTAATCATGGAACCATTTCCAAAAAAAAATAAAATAGAACCGCTATGCTATTCCATTAATCCTAGATGAAATATTCAAACGACCCCACCTGCTTTGAAAATTAAAATTTTTTCAAAGTCAATGCTTCTGGCCCTCAGGCCCATTATGGGTGGGGAGGAGCCAAGAGGCAGGGGCTTGGCCAGGCGAAAGCCTGTCTGGCAGCGGACCGCCAGCATCATCCCAAGATTAGGAAAACTCAGAGGCATCCATGCATGCTGCCCCTGCAGTTTACTGTCCATTTCGCCTCCACGATCCTCCACAGTGTCCACCAATGTCTCCATGCGCAGCGTTCATTCAACTGTCTATACCAGAAACTGGAGTGCGAGAGGAAATACAGCAACATCATCCCCTTAGCAACGAGCTGGGTCAGGCTACATTTTCGTGGGTGGTTACGGCCGTGATTTTGGTGTTTTATATGGGTCATCCATTTTGATAATGGATGCAAAGCTGTATGACTGAGTGCGCGTCCCCCCTCCCACATGCCGACTAACGTCGTCTCCATGCTGCTCCACAACGTCGTCTCCATAGTGCCTAACGCCTCCCAAGTCCTCCACACGCCGTCTCCATAGCTGGCTCCACACGCCGTCTCCATAGCTGCCTCCACACGCCGATCTAGTAGCTGCCTTCACACGCCGTCTCCATAGCTGCCTCACACCGCCGTCTCCATAGCTGCCTCACACGTCGTCTCCATAGCAGCCCCCACACGTCGTCTCCATAGCAGCCCCACACGTCGTTTCCAGAGCCGCCGCCAGACGATGTCTCCAAAAGCTGCCTCCAAAAGTGTCGTCCATGGCTGGCCTCCACATGTCCTCCACTTAGCAAACGAACTGTGTCAGGCAAATTTTCGGGGTGTGTCACCAGATACGTTGTGGAACTTGGCACTATTCGCCACATGCTGTGTTATACTAAAAGATACCGTCAACCTTTGTTCACATAGGAAATCATTTCCTCCTTGGTTCCTATCGCCGCCATAAACAGGCCAAATAGGAACGTACGTGTACACGTTATTCCTCGCCAAAAGGAAATTTTTTTAATTGGTTTGAGCGAGTCCATTCGGGGTGTATGTCGCCAAGGCACTCGTGTAGCTGCCACTGTGCGCGTGCTTTCGCATGCCGGCACCATAGTGTCAAGGTCAATTGTGATGTTTAGATGCTATCTCGGCTCACTCGGTCACTCGTCATCGCCGATGTTGCCCATAATTTTGGATAATGGTGCGATTAGGCAGCCGTTTCCAGGTGTTTGGCCAAGTTCCCTGTGCAGACCCTTGGTCCCCTTGAAAAATGCTCGAGTCTCCCATTGACTTCAATGGGGTTCGTTATCGAAACGAGCACTGAGCATCGGAAAAAGTTTCACTCGAGCAATAAAGCCCGAGCATTTTAGTGCTCCTCGCTCTCTAGTGTGGTGTAATCAATCCAAACAGCAAAGCAGCTAAACCATGTTCACTCCAGAAATTGCAAGAGATAAAATCAGCACCTCCTCAGTCACATATCAGGAACAGTGGTCTGCTTTCAGAGCTTTGATAGTACTTGCAGAAACCCTCTCCCGGTTTCCATATGACTTGTTTCTCTTGCTTGCAGTGCATACTCCCGTGAGGAGCTGCTGGTGGGGGGGGAGGGGGGTTAGTGTTCTTTTAAATGTAACACAAGCAATGCCACACACTGCCAGGTGAGTTGATATAGTATCAACTGAATTAAAAGGCTGACAGATGGTAGCTGCAGGATTCAGGGGTTCAATCCTACTGGAACTTGTATACTTCATTGCAGCTAGAAAAAAATGAGAGGAGATTTTAAGAATGGAGGGCCCATTACATATATCCGCTCCCCTCTTTTCTGCTAACACTGACTTGCTCGGACTGACTGTTCTCAGAAGTCAGTAAGGGTTGTGGGTGGGGGCTTTGTGCAGAGCAGAGGAAACTGAGTTGTGCTCCAGTGCAACGGCAACAAGTATGAGGTAACAGAAGAGGTTAGAAGATCCGTCGTGGCCAGCCTGAGCTGTTTCAAGGACGCGGGTGCTACTTCTTCTGTATCGCGCGAAGACAGATGTGTCACTGTGCGCGGGGATAAACACATGGTGTGCAGCTGCATATAAAATATCTGCCAACGCTCGTGTCCCAATTGAGACTGCATCCTGTTCCATTGCAGATGAAGATACTGACTCTTTCTATGTGTAGTTCTGAGGGCAGGGTCCTGCGTGAGGAGGGGCCTGATGGGACTTTGAGAAGGAAATGAGGACTCAACTTTCATATGCATTGACATTTAAGGCAGCAGCACAAGTACAGCAGTTAAAGAATGAAGAAGAACTTCATTGCAGGACTTAGCCAATTCTGATGTCTTGAGCCCTGCAGTCTGACACTACAACATTCACTCATGGAAGTTTTGGCTCCATTAATATCAGAGAACTTGATACTCGTAGAGGAACTGAGTAGAGGTGTGTGCACCATGTTATTTGTATTGGCAATGATCCATTGGCAGCAATGATCAGAGAGTCAGAAAAATAGAGCTAAGTAATCGAGATGGAAAGGAATACCATTCTCTATATGTATTTTGGAGATAAGCTCGGTAGCCTCAGCAAAAAAAAACAGTCCAAGATGCCGAGTCAGAGAGAGCGACAGAGAGATTCAGTCTGTAAACAGGCTTGTCTTGTTTTTTATGCAGGAGACTCCAGAAAGGTAGGTTTTGTCTTCCGCATAGGTCTCCTCGAACACACACAGGTAGATTATGTAGCTCAAGGGAAGCTGAGCTCCAACCCATGGGTTTCCTGAGGCTACCAGGAAAACCTGTGCTGAACAGGAAGTGATGATCAGCCCACACCAGCCTGCCATATTCCAAAAATCTGGGCCAAAGAAAGGTTTCCAAACACACTAGCAAACTATGTGTGCAATACACTCAGCTTTCCTGGACTTTTTACATCTTACTCAACTTCCCTGGTTGAGATGTCCACTTCCTGACCAGAAGACAAATTAGGAATAAACTGAGAAATATAGAGTTCTCCTTTCCGGGCTGGTTATAGACAAAAGTGGGTCCCAAAAAATAAAAACATTTATGAACAGGCAAGTAAGGGCTCCCTTAGCCCTGCACAATTACACACAGAATTTACAAATCGTAGTATGTAGAGATGAGGCGAGCACTAAAATGCTCGGGTACTCGTATTCGAGACGAACTTTTCACCGATGCTCGAGTGCTCGTCTCAAATAAACGAGCCCCATTGAAGTCAATGGGAGACTCGCGAGCATTTTTCAAGGGGACCAAGGCTCTCTCCAGGGAAGCTTGGGCCAAAAACAGCCTGGAACCTCAGAAAGGATGGAAACACCACGGAAATGGACAGGAAACAGCAGGGCGCATGCATGGTTGCCTCTGAGGCTGCTTAAATCGCCACCATTTGCCTCCAAATTTGGGCACAGCATGTGGCATGCAGACAGTGTGACCAGAATGAAGCTAGACAGCATCTACAACTCCACCTTAACTTGACCCTGACACTAAGAGGGACGCGGCATGCATAGGACTTCATATTGCCATCAGTGCGTACAGTTATAGATTTTTCAATTTTCTACCTATACCCTAAGATGGACTCATGCTGGTGGAAAACCTGGGCATCGGAAAATTGCTCAGCAGCAACCGGACAAGTGGTTTGTGACTGTGGGAAGGGTCCAGAAAACAGTTCCTCAGAGTATGCCGGTTCAAATGCCATATTTTCCTGGGAGGGGGCAGACTGGGGGGGAGGAGGCTGAGGTGCAGGAGCTGGAGGAGTGCCGATTTCGGTGACATGGGTGGACTGCGTGGAAGACTGACTGGTGGACAAATTGCTCGAAGCATTGTCGGCAATCCACGACATCACCTGTTCGCACTGTTCTGGCCTCAACAGTGCTCTACCATGAGTCCCAGTAACTTCAGACATGAACCTAGGGAGTGTAGCTCTGCGGCGTTCCCCTGCTCCCTCATCAGCAGGTGGTGTCTCACCCCGCCCAGGACCACGGCCTCTGACCCCTGCAGTAGTTGGACGCCCACGTCCCCGCCCTCGTCCTCTACCCCTAGCCCTCGGGTTAAACATTTTGAAAATGAAAGTTATAACTTTAATTTTTTTTTCCGTGCTTCACGCGCCAACATTTTGTCCCTCTTTCTCCTCCGCAAAAGTTGGGAGGTATGCATAAGGTGAGACATAAACTGGGCCCCCTGATCTGTGAGCATCTCTCTGGGGAACCCCACACGAGAGAATATAGTGAGGAGCGCATCTGCCACCACCCGGATGGATGACAATGCCACGGCCTCTGGGTAACGTGTGGCATAATCCACAACCGTCAGGATGAAGCGTTTACCTGAGCTGCTGGTGACATTCACAGGGCCTACAATGTCAACAGCAATTCTCTGGAAAGGCTCCTCAATTATGGGTAAAGGGATGAGGGGTGCTCACTGGACCTGGCCGGCCTTCCCCACCCTTTGACATACTATACAGGAACGGCAGTATTCTGCCACATCATTCCCCATATTGGGCCAATAGAAATTCTGCTTGAGTCGACTTTTGCTTTTACTTATCCCCAGATGGCCTGCTAGTGGTATCTCGTGGGCAACTCTCAAAAGCTGCTCCCGGAAAGGGTGAGGTACCACCAGTTGCCTATCAAGGGATACATCCTGCTGGGGTGAGCTTCCTGAAGACTCCGACTGCGAGTTACAGCAGACACGGACACACCACACTCCAGCTTTTGGCGCAGAGCTGTGGGTGTTAACATACTACCACTCTTAGCCACATTATTAACACAGTTAAACTCTACATTATTAAACTCTACAACCATAACAGGTAAATGGTTATTACACATTTCAACAATATCACATGATGCATCATTGTCACAGTCTACAGTAGGCACAGTCCCAACAATATCAGATGTTAAGGGATTTAACTCACGTGGGGCACCAGGGATGCCTGTGTCCTCATCGGCATCCTGGATTACATATTTAGAGACCAGACGCCCCAGGTCGGTCCCCAGCAACGCATTGGTGGGAATTTTATCCGTTACACCCACGTCTGTCATCCCTCTCCCCGCCCCCCAATCCAGGTACACCCGGGCCAGGGGCAATGCAGGGGTGAGGCCTCCAACTCCAGCAACTGTAAGAGTCCGTCCTGGGATGAGATCTTCCGGCTTGACAAGTGAGGGGTGCACAGGGTCATCTCTGCACCAGTGTCCCTCAACCCCATTGTGACATTGTCACCCACAGTAACCTCCTGTAGGTTGTCACAAACCACCCGCTTACTCCCACCCACAAACAAAACAGATGGTGAAGACGATGTTGGTTTGGGCAAAGGGGTGGTCTTCCTCTTCTCTGGGCATGTAATGCTGATGTGCCCCGATCTGTTGCAAACAAAACACCTGCGTTGGTCTCTCCGCTGGCTTAAATGATGAAGAAGGTGATGCCCCAGAAGCTTTGTGGGAAACTGTAGAAGAGTTAACAGGGGGCTTACCCCCCTTCCATCCTGCAGCTGCAGGTTTCCGTGCCTCGGGCACTCTGCTGGCAGCAAACACATCTGCCAGCTGGGCAGCCTTTTCCAAGAATTTTGGCTCCCGTTCTCGTATGAACTGTCGCACCTCCGCTGTACAGGTGTGAATAAATTGGTCCATGGCGATCAGGTCATCCATCTCCTTTAGAGTGGTCACACCCCATCCTCTGGACCATTGTTTCACCAGGTTTAGCAGTTTCCTGGCAAACTCGGCATAGCTATCCGTATCTGTCCGCCTGACAGTTCGGAAGCGCTCTCTGTATAACTCTGGAGTGAGGTTAAAACGCTGTATCAGAGCCCTTTTGATAGCCTCATAATCGTGCTCCACAGAGGCAGGTAAGGCTACAAACGCCTCCAGTGCTTTGCCTTTAAGTCCAGGGGTAAGGTATCGGGCCCATTCAGCAGGCGGCAGTTGAAATTGCCTGAAGACCCTCTCAAATCCTTGCAAAAAGACATCCAGGTCCCCATCATTCTCCAGGACAGAAAAACAATCCAGGCGGGGCCTAAAAGAAACACTGTCCATGGACTCACTCTGTGCTGATGGTGAAGCTCTTGGCTGTTGTTGGAGCTGTATCTGGGCCATCTGCAGCTCATGCTCCCGCTCCGCATGGCGTTGTTGTTCCACAAACTCACGCTCTGCTTTGCGCTGCTGGGCTGCTTCTCGGGCTGCCTGTCTCTCCAGTTGTTGCATATACAGCTGCATCCTAAGGCTGGGATCACAGTCACCGATCTGCTGGAGAATTAGAGAAAAAGAAGTGTCCATACCGCTGGCGCCGCCATGCCCAGCCGGTTGCTGCAAGACATCTCCTATCGGTTCCTCTGAGGCTGCAGGTCCCTGGTCCAGTTCCGCAGAAGGATGGGACTGCACATCAAACGCCACCAGTGTTTGAATTATCTCCGCCTTGTTCTGGCCCGCTGTTATTAGCCGCACAGAGAGTCAGCAGATCAGCCTTGGATCTGTTTCTGTATACCTCTGCCATTGTAGCAGTGGTCTCAAAACAGAGAAACAAAAGATAGAAAAGAGGGGGGTGGGGAACTGTTTTGCACATATGTATATTGACTGACAAGTTTTTGAGTGCACTGAGTCTCTTGCTTGTGGACTGTAGTATTAGCAGTTGTTGCATATACAGCTGCATCCTAAGGCTAGGATCACAGTCACCGATCTGCTGGAGAATTAGAGAAAAAGAAGTGTCCATACCGCTGGCGCCGCCATGCCCAGCCGGTTACTGCAGGACATCTCCTATCGGTTCCTCTGAGGCTGGAGGTCCCTGGTCCGGTTCTGCAGAAGGATGGGACTGCAAATCAAACGTCACCAGCGTTTGAATTATCTCCGCCTTGTTCTGGCCCGTTGTTATTAGCCCTCTCTCCGCACAGAGAGTCAGCAGATCAGCCTTGGATCTGTTTCTGTATACCTCTGCCATCTTAGCAGTGGTCTCAAGTTAGCAAACAACAGATAGAAAAGAAAAGAGGGGGAGGGGAACTGTTTTGCACGTATGTATATTGACTGACAAGTTTTGAGTGCACTGAGTCTCTTGCTTGTGGACTGTAGTATTAGGAATACTTCAGCCCTTAAGTGAAAGGGTTAATTGCTTAAACCAAACACTTAAAGCCTTAACAGTGTAATAAAAAAATTATACACTATCCCACCGCTATGCCACCAATCTGTCATGAACCCGACTCACCGGAGTTCACCCACTGGGATAACTACTCTATGGAGTCCCAGAATTTAGCCCTTAAGCTCCGCCCACTTCCACAAAATGGCATCCTTACGCTAAATTTACTCCACAGAATCCGCACTGCCACCACCCACGAGTTACTTATGCAAAGAAGGCCGTAGGCACCTCAACCACAACGGACAACACTCTGATTTGCTGAAGAATATAGAGGTTGTTTGTTCAACAGTAGTCAGAGTGCTTCTGGCCCTCAGGCCATTAGGTGGGGAGGAGCGCAAGGAGGGCAGGGGGGCTTGGCCGGCGTAAAGCCCTGTGACTGCAGCGTCGACGCCAGCACTCATCCCACAGATTAGGAAAAGCTCAAGAGGTGGGGCAATCCAGTGGTGGCTGCCCGCTGAAGTAGTGTGACATTTTCGCGATGCCACGTCATCATGCCCAGTGTCCACCGAATGTCTCAGATGGGCACAGCGGGGTTCAACTGTTATCACCCCCAGAGCACTTGGAGTTGCCTGAAGATGGGAAATAACGAACATTGCCATTTCCCCTTAGAACACGAGGGCCTTGTGTCCGGCGACTCATTTTCGTGGCGGGGGATGGTTTGTGGGGGGTGGCGTGGTTGACCGGCTTATGTCGGTATTGATACCTGTGTTTTAAGTTTGCACCACTGTATTTGCATACTGATGCCAAAGAATGGCCTGTGATTAGACTGTAAGTGGTGCTGCGGGCCCGCACACATGCTCATAGCGTCGCCGTCCATAGGATGAAGTCTCCAAACGTTTGTCGTCTTCAATAAGATGCATTCCACAAGCGTCCGACTAGCTGCGCTCACACCGCGCGTGCTCCTAGCTGCCTCCACAGCGCATGCCGTGTCGTACCAGAAGCTGCATCCACTACGCCGTCTCCATAGCTGCCTCCACGCGCCGTCTCCATAGCTGCCTCCACACGCCGTCTCCATAGCTGCCTCCACACGTCGTCTCCATAGCAGCCTCCACACGTCGTCTCCATAGCAGCCTCCACACGTCGTTTCCATAGCAGCCTCCAGACGATGTCTCCAAAGCTGCCTCCAAAAGTCGTCTCCATGGCTGCCTCCACATGTCATCCCCTTAGCAAACGAACTGTGTCAGGCTAATTTTTCGGGTGTTTCACCAGATACGTTGTGGAACTTGGTCACTATGTCGCCACCATGCTGTGTTATATACTAAATATACCGTCAACCTTTTGTTCACATAGGAAATCATTTCCTCCTTTGGTTCCTCTCTGCCGCCATAACCAGGCCAAATACGGATACGTACAGTGCTACACGTTATCCTCGCCAAAAGGAATTTTTTTAATTGGTTTGAAGCCTGAGTCCATTCGGGGTATGTCGCCAAGCCACTCTGTAGCCTGCCACTGCTGCCGCTGCTTTCGCATGCCGTCACCTATAGTGTCAAGGTCAATTATTGGATGTTTTAGATGCTATCTCGGCTCACTCGGTCACTCTGTCATCGCCATGCTGTTGCCCATAATTTTGGCATAATGGTGCGATTAGGCAGCCTGTTTCCAGGTGTTTGGCCAAGCTTCCCTGTGCAGACCCTTGGTCCCCTTGAAAAATGCTCGAGTCTCCCATTGACTTCAATGGGGTTCGTTATTCGAAACGAGCACTTGAGCATCGGAAAAAGTTTCACTCGAGCAATGAGCACTCGAGCATTTTAGTGCTCGCTCGTCTCTAGTGTGGTGTTAATCAATCCAAACAGCAAAGCAGCTAAACCCATGTTCACTCACAGAAATTCAAGAGATAAAATCAGCACCTCCTCAGTCACATATCATGAACAGTGTCTGCTTTCAGAGCTTTGATAGTACTTGCAGAAACCCTCCCCATCTTCCCATACTGACATTGTTTCTCTGTTTCTGGCCGCCAAAAAGCAAAACGGCGGGAGCTGCCATTTTCTCGAGCGGGCGAAGTATTCGTCCGAGCAACGAGCAGTTTCGAGTACGCTAATGCTCGAACGAGCATCAAGCTCGGACGAGCATGTTCGCTCATCTCTAATCATTATCAATTTCAGCATTTACAGGCAAAATAGACCACAAATGATTATTTGTGCTAATAACCGCTGTGAAAGCATATCTTTCCATGTGCGTGCATGGAAAAGAACATTTTCGTCACATTAAAAAATGTTCTGGGCTAGGAGTCTATTCTAGCTGCTTTGCCAATAAAATATTCAAATTACAACCAAGGAAAAAATGGAGGTAAGCAATTTTGATAACCTAAACCAAAAGGGACTATTTTATACTTGCAGAAACCCTCCCCATCTTCCCATACTGACATTGTTTCTCTCTGCTTGCAGTGCACTACTCCCGTGAGGAGCTGCTGGTGGGGGGGGGGGGAGTGTTTAGTGTTCTTTTAAATGTAACACAAGCAATGCAAACTACAGCTGCTGAGTTGAATATAGTATCAACTGAATTAAAAGGCTGCCAGATGGTAGCTGCAGGATTTCAGGGGTTCAATCCTACTGGCAACTTGTATACTTCATTGCAGCTAGAAAAAAATTGAGAGGAGATTTATTAAGAATGGAGGGCCCTTAATATATCTCCGCTCCCCCTCCTTTCTGCTAACACTGACTTTGCTCGCCTGCTGTTCCTCCAGAAGTCAGTAAGGTTGTTGGGTGGGGGCTTTGTGCAGAGTAGAGGAAAATGCTTTGTTGTGCTCCAGTGCAATGGCACAAGGATAGAGGTAACAGAAGAGGTTAGAAGATCCTCCGTTGGCCAGCCTGAGCTAGTTATCAAGAAGCAGGGTTGCCTACTTCTTCTGTATCCGCTGAAGACAGATGTGTCACTGTGCGCAGGGGATATAACACATGGTGTAGCAGCTGCATATAAAATATCTGCCAACGCTGTCCCAATTGGACTGCATCCTGTTCCATTGCAGAATGAAGATACTTGCTCTTTCTATGTGTATGTTCTAGGGCAGGGTCCTGCTGTGAGGAGGGGCCTGATGGGGACTTTTGAAGAAGGACAACTGAGGACTCAACTTTCATCTGCATTTGACATTTAAGGCAGCAGCACAAGTTACAGCAGTTAAAGAATGAAGAAGAACTTCATTTGCAGGACTTAGCCCATTCTGATGTCTTGAGCCCTGCAGTCCTGACACTACAACAATTCACCTCATGGAAGTTTTGGCTCCATTAATATCAGAGAACTTTGATACTCGTAGAGGAACTGAGTAGAGGTGTGTGTCACCCATGTTATTTGTATTGGCAATAGATCTATTGGCAGCAATGATCAGAGAGTCAGAAAAAATTAAGAGCTAAGTAATCTAGATTGAAAGAAAAACATTTCTCTATATGTATTTTGGAGATAAGCTCGGTAGCCTCAGCAAAAAAACAGTCCAAGATGCAGTCAGAGAGAGCGACAGAGAGATTTCAGTCTGTAAACAGGCTTTGTCTTGTTTTTTATTGCAGGAGACTCCAGAAAGGTAGGTTTTGTCTCTCCGCATGGTCTCCTCTGTAACACACACAGTGTAGATATTTGTAGCTCAAGGAAGGGCTGAGCTCCAACACATGGGTTTCCTGAGAGCTACCAGGAAAACCTGTGCTGAACAGGAAGTGAATGATCAGCCCCACTACCAGCCTGCCAATCATTCCAAAAATCTGGGCCAAAGAAAGGATTTTCCAAAATCACTTAGCAAACTATGTGTTGCTAAATACACTCAGCTTTCCTGGACTTTTTACATCTTACTCAACTTTCCCTGGTTGAGATGTCCACTTCCTGACCAGAAAACTTAGAGAAATATAGAGATCTCCTTTCCGGGGCTGGTTATAGACAAAGTGGGTCCCTAAAATAAAACTATTTTATGAACAGTCACATGTAAGAGGCTCCCTTTAGCCCTGCACAATTACACAGAAATTTCCAAATCGTAGTATGGTAAGGACATCTGTAATATAAGGATAAACATAATTCTTCCAAATCAACAAATGGAGAGAAATCTTATGTCAATTGTATTTTCTACAACTATCAGACTCCTAACATATCAACTCATAACTAATTCAAGTCCCAAATGTATATATATATCATAAACATTTTATATTTCATTAAGAGTAGTTTTACAAATAACTTAAATCTGTAAGAAATGTAAATGTCCATAGAAAAAGAATTCAAGTAGCCAACAAATGAACTCATATTACCTTATGCACACCATACACATAAGTTTTGCACCCCACTTGTAGCAGGTAGCAGGAGGTCTGTTTTAGCCCATGTGACAGTAGATAAGCTATTTAGTTGGAGCTGGTGGTGCTAGTGAAAGAAATTGATTAGTCTTGCTTATCCACTGTATTCCCGACATTTTTTCGCGCTTTCATTTAGCATTTTCTGTCACCATGGTCATATGAAGGCTTCTTGTTGTGACACAAGTTTTACTTTCAAATGACACTATTTTGAGGCAATTATAATGCATTGTATAATTTTTTTGTAAAATATGGCCAAGATAGGATTTGATTGAAAAAAAAACTAGGTAAAATGTTATTAAAAACAACCACAAATAAAACTAATTAGCATATACAGTATTTCTTACCTACATGTATAACTAATTAAATGAGACAAAGAAGTACAAGGTTGTTGGTTAGGGGTGCGGTCACACGTTCCACATGCATTGCGTTTTGAAATGCAATGCAACCGGAATAGAGAAGGGCTTGTGCTGATTGGAGGGAAGGGGTAGAAGGCCAATTTTCGTATCATTGGATACATTTTTTAAAAAAAGATTTGACACATGTATTTTTCCTTTTTTGATCCAATGTGTATTTTGCAAGATATCCCAGCATCCCAACCTTTTTGTTACACCCTGTATACCATATATGCAAATTATTTCTCAACTAAAATATCTCATGTAGGAATGCACTGAATCTTCACACGGTACATGTGTTTTGATTATAAAGCTCTTATGTGAGGATGTTTCTGGGAAGTAGTGTGAAAAATGAACTGGCTTCAGCCATAAATATCCTAGATTTGTGTATATTATTCTTTGGAACAGACCTGCCCTTTTCCTTTCTCTGTTAAGTGTATTTGCAGAACACAGTTTTGTCTTTTGTCTTTGCCATTGTTGTATATTAGATAAACACAACATCTATTCCCTTGATAGAAATTAAAATGACACTGAAGATTAAAGCAGAAAATATGATATCTTCAGGAATATGTTATTCATTTTTAAAAAGTCTGTAAGGATAGTTTCACATGCAGAGTTTTTGGGAAATAAGTTGCAATGTTTGGGCTAGTGTTTCACACATTTTGAGCCAAAGCCAGAAGAGTTTTTCAGAGGTATAGGAAATATAAAGTAAAGAACATTTATTATGGACTCTCTCAAAATATGTTTTGAGGGTAAATTAAAGGGGTTGTCCACTTTAAGCAGATTTCAGCAGATAATTGATATTGTTTGTTTATTGAAAAGTTATTACATTTTCCCATATAATTTCAGTGTCAATTCCTCACTATTTTATAGATTTCTGCTTGCTGTCATTCTATAGGAAGCTTATATGTTTACTTCCTGTAGATAAACACTGGTCCATGGTCAAGTGATGTCACACAGTTTTGATTTTACTGTGTGTTATAATGAGCTGTGCTTCTGTGTGAGATCACGCGACAATGGACCAGTGTTTATCTATAGGAAATAAATGATGAAGGTTCCTGTTGCATGACAGCATGCAGACAACAAGCAGAGATGAGATCTTGGAAATCGTGAAGAATTCATACAGAAAGTCTATTGGAAAAAGTGTAAAACTTTTTATTACACATACAATATCAATTATTTACTGGAAGGTGCTTAAAGAGGACAATCCCTTAAATTATTGTTAATGGGGTTTACAGAGATCCAATTGGGACTCATCAGATGATGGCCCATCATTTGTACCTGTTATTTGGTTGGAACATGCCCTTTTGATTCAAGTCATTTGGATAGTTGACATGGACATATGGATATGTCATAAAAAGCTTCAATCAACCACTCAACTCTACCTGTTCATTTCCCTCTACTTATTAAAAAAAGTATTAAAAGTATTAACCCCTTAAGGACGCAGGGTTTTTTTTCGCTCATTTCTTGCTCTCTTCCTTCAAAAATCCATAACTTTTTCATTTATATTTTGTGCGTAACAAATTTTACTTTTCTGTCAAATTATTTATTATTCCATGCCATGTACTGGAAAGCTGGAAAAAAATTCCAAATGTGGAAAAATTTTAAAATAGTCATGTTCACATCACATTCTTGTGTGCTCAGTTTTTACGACTTTCACTGTGTGCTCCAAATAACACCTCTCCTTTATTCTTTGGTTCGGTACGATCACGATGATACCAAATTAGTACAGGTTTTATTGTGTTTTAACACATTTTCAAAAGTTAAAAAATTGTGTAGGAAAAAGAAAAAAAAAATTGCCATCTTCTGACACTAAATACTTTGATGTACGGAGCTGTTTTAGGGGCCTTTTTTTTACAAAATGAGCTACCATTTTGAGGTCTGTGCGACATTTTGGTTACTTTTTATTCCATTTTTATGTGATATAAAATGGTGTAAAAGTCGTGTTTTGGACATTTGGGCGCTAATTCCTGTTATGTGGTTCACCACCGGCAATAACCGCTTTTATATTTTGATAGATTGGGCATTTTGCATTGATACCTATTCTATCTGTGACTTTTACTGTTTATTAAGTTTTAAATCAGTTCTAGGGAAAGGGGGGGGGATTTGAACTTTTAGGGGGTTTTTTTAATTATTTTTAAAACTCTTTTGAAACTTTTGTTTTTACTATTTCTTAGACCCTCTAGGGTACATTAACCTTAGATGGTCTGATCGTTCCTACCATATACTGCACTATTACTGCACACCTGTAGCTGTACGGCACAGAGCGTCAAGGGGTTAAACAAAATCTGTGTATTCTCTAAAATCATGTGTAAACTCTATCTGTGACTTATAGAAACACTCCAGTATTTTTTTTATTATGCCCTGTGTCACGAACCCGACTCACCGGAGTTCACACACTGGGATAACTACTCTACTCCGCCCACTTCCACAAAATGGCGTCCTTACGCTAAATTTACTCCATGTGATGTCACTGTGAGGGGGATTTTTCTATCCCCCTCCCATCAGTGAGCTACTTTTTGGGTCTGGGTTTTTATCAGAGCCCCATAACTTTTGATTGGAAGATGGCACAATTGTGCCATGGCTTCCAACCAAACGGGCATGTTATTCCCATTAACCCCATACCAAACTCGGGGTGTCTTAGCCTAATATCATGGGTGTTCTGCTATTGGCTGCCTTCCATTGCAGCTACTGTTCTGATTTTCGGTCCAGGAGTGTGTCTAGACCCCATAACTGTCCTGTGTAACTTGGGACCTATAATTATGAATTTTGTCCCAGTTATGGACAGCTATGATATTCCCCTTTGGAATTTGGAGGGAAGAACATGCAGTCTGTGGCTTCTTTTCATCCCCCACTAGCTAGACTACTCTGGCCTAAAGGTGTTAATTTTACCACTTAGGAAGACCATGCTTCTCTGATAACACATACACTCCCTGGGGTGTTATAAACACCCTGCTAGGCTAATCTTCTGGCTGGTCTTAAACAAATAGAGCCTAATGATTTATAAAAGGCAGAATGAAACAACACAAAGAAAGAAAAATAAAAAAACTATATAACAAACAAACTGTGGAGGAGTAATATTATTATCACACCTCCCTCCAGAGATATGGCATGGGATTTTGATATTCTAATCAATATCCCAAGCCATTGTCCGCCGGCTCTCCCTGCCGTGACAACCCATCCGCATTCCCATGTTCACTGCCCTTCTTGTTTTGAATGGTAAAGTCATATTGCTGTAGGCCTAGACTCCATCTCAGCAGCTTTCCGTTATCCCCAGATACCCGGTGAAGCCATCTATCTATCTATCTATCTATCTATCTATCTATCTATCTATCTATCTTTGTAATACGCCAGCACAACACATGAGGGGACAGCACATGAGGGCACAGCACATGATGGGGCAGCTTGGAGACTTGGGGAGTGTCTCCTGCCACTTCCTTGTGTGAGGTGATGGGGGGAGGGGGGCTGCAGCTTGTGTCTGTGAGGATTATGTGTTTATACACAAGTGTAGGTAATCAGCTGTGTGCAGTGAGACATGAGGTAATCAGCTGTGTGCAGGGAGACATGAGGTAATCAACTGTGTGCAGGGAGGGGGATGGGGGCGTGTCTCTTCCTCCGTAGTCTCAGCTTCTTTCTGAAGACTGAATGTCCATAGTAACAGACATATGTGAGATTGCTGAGATCTAGGGTAAGTCTGCAGAATACAAGAGGAAGCAGCAAGATTCAGGTAACTAATCCAATTGCAATAGGGCTTAAAATTACCTGCCCTACAACATATCAAAAGTTTTTTGAAATGACGGTTACACTTTAAGTACAATGGGGCACATTTACTAAGGGTCCGCACACCGCATTTCTGTCTGGTTTCCTGACTATTTCCGATTTGCGCCCCGTTTAACAGGGGTTTTTGGCGCACGCGATTGGATTTTGGCACAATCGCGACGACTTTCATGTGACACAAATCGGGGGTTGTGGCCATCGGACAACCTGACTGATTCGGACTAAGCGCAGGATGTAAAATTCAAATTGTGTCGCAAGACATCCACTCACATACCATGGGAAAAAGAAGGTGAACTCCGGCGGATCTGAGCTATCTTAGTGAATCGCGCCGGATTTCATTGGCGTCGGACAGTGCACCTCGGGGATCGCGACAGGACCGGGTAAGTAAATATGCCCCAATGTGTCATGAGACAACAATCTCAAAATCCCCTGGATATGTTAAAGTGTTCCAAAGCTATAGCCACTTATATGCAAACAGAAAAAGAGCAGCAATCCGGTTTGTAATGATTCAAAGTTTCGGCTCAACAAGGCCTTTTTCAAACCAAGTGACAATTGTGAGCAATGTATATATATACATAAAAAAAATGGACACATGATCACTAAAATCCATCCTCCTAATTTAGATAATCCATGTTTTTAAACAGTGCAGGAAAAATATATTACAAATAGTCATGTAATTCTTCCGCTAGGTTTCCGACTCTGATCCTGTGCTACATAGTACAATGCCGCAACAAGTCCAACCTGCTTTGCTGCAGGCACTGATGAAAACCGGGTAACGTCATCCGTCTCCACTCCCAGGTGTCGGCTTACGTCATCGTCTGCGGTGGTACGGAGGGTCCACTACCCCTGAGCCTGATAGTAAGATCTGGCCATGGATCCCGCCAAGGTTCCACTACTTGAACTGGCTGATCTTACTACCATTGGGATCCAGCAGTCCCAGCTGATTGCCGTACAAGGTCAGCACCTCGGACAAGTCACCGCTTTGTGGCAGCAATTGATGGCTACTCAGCAGCAGGGTCAAGTTCCTGCGGCTCCTCCTGCTACTCCAGTTGGTTATACCTTCTGCTGAACCTAGGCTGAGACTCTCCATGCTATCCAAGTATGATGTAATCCAAGTTGTGCAGGGGCTTTATCACCCATTGGTCCTTGCACATTGAACCTGTCCTACTCAGCTCTGGGACAGGTAATCAGTTTCAAGTCTCTGCCTTCCTTGTTTCCGGCTCTGCAGGAAACTTCATAGATGCTGCCTTGGTCCATCAGTATGATCGTCCTGTGGTCCGTCTCGAGAAACTGCTGTCATCTCGTCTGTGGGAAGATTCTCTAGAACCCGGTCCAGTATCGCACTGAGCCTCTTTATCTGCAAGTAGGGGCATTTCATAAAGAGAGACTTTCATTTTACGTGGTACCCGGTTCCACGTTGTCTCTTCTTCTGGGTCTTCCATGGTTACAGCACCATGCACCTGTCCTCAACTTGCAGACCGGGGAAGTTCTTCATTGGGGATCAGAATGCCAGTCTCGATGTCTGGTGGCACTTCATCCTGTGACCCCTTTGCCTTCTACGGAGACTTCCAAGCCTCCCAGCTTAATATGTAGACTTTGCTGATGTCTTCTTGGAGAAGCAAGCAGACACTTCCCTACGACTGACCTATTGACCTGCTGCCAGGCATATCTCCTCTAAAGGGTGGGGTCTGTGTCTGAGCGATGTTGGCCTACATCGAGGAAAATCTGCAGAGAGGGTTCATTCGCAAGTCTTCTTCTCCTGCCAATGCAGGTTTCTTATTTGTAGCCAAGAAAGATGGTTCTATCCACCACTGTATTGATTACTGTGGTATTAATAAGGTTATAGTGAAAAAATTGGTACCCACTATCTCTGATCACGAAACTCTTTGATCGCCTCCGTGGAGCCGAGGTCTTTTCTGAATTGGACCTTCAGGGCGGCATATAACCTTATCTGTATCCGTGAGGAGGGTGAGTGGAAAACTGCTTTTAATGCTCAGGAGGGCCACTTTGAGTATCTGGTCATGCCCTTTGGACTGTGCCTGCAGTTTTTCAATAATTTGTCAATGACATCTGTAGAAACCTACTGTACACTTGTGTCATTGTCTACTCGGATTATGTCTTTGTGTTCACTTCCGACCTACCCTGCGACAAGTACTCAGGGCTAACCATTTATATGCTAAACTCGAGAAGTACCAGTTTCACCAGAAGACTCTGCCGTTCCTCGGATACATGATCTCAGATAAGGGATTACAGATGGATCCTGCCAAACTGTCTGCAGTACTTCAGTGGCATCATCGAGGAGGACTTCGGGCTATCCAAAGATTTCTGGGCTTCGATAATAACTAAGGGCAGTTCATTCCGCATTTCATCTCCCTTGTGTGTCCCATTGTGGCACTGACAAGGAAACATGCCAATCCAAAGCTATGGCCTCCAGCGGCTGGAGAAGCATTCTCCAAGCTTTAATCTCCTTTTGCCTTGGCTCCTGTACTCACCCGGCTCAACATTGATAAATCGTTTTTGATCGAGGTTGACACCTCCTCGGTTGACACCTCCTCGGTTGGTGCTGGAGCCATTCTTACCCAGAAAAGACCCAAGGGTCGAACCTTCACAAGCGGCTTTTTTTCTAAAACCTTCTCGGCCACAGAGACGAACTACTCTATCGATGATTGGGAACTCCTGGCCATAAAACTTGCCTTGGATAAGTGGCGTTATCTTCTGGAGGGAGCTCGTCATCCCTTCAGTATCTATACTGACCACAAGAACCCCCTGTACCTCCAGACTTCTCAGCATCTCAACTCATGACAGGCTCATTGGTCCCTCACTTCTGCCCTCTCTCATGCCTCAGATGTCATCGTGGAGGATCCTGCTCCTCAACATATTGTTCCACCTGAACGCCTGGTTCTTGCTGCTCCTGTGGATCTGCGGCAGCTTCCTCCTGGCAAGACCTATGTCCAACCTGCTCTTCGGAAGAGGATACTAACTTGGGGACATTGCTTTCATGTGGCTGGGCACCCTGTTGTCCTCATTTCCTGTTTCTACTGGTGACCAAATCTGGTCAAGGATGTACAGGATTTTGTGGGCTCCTGCTATATCAGTGCCCGAAACAAGCAATCTCATCTTAAACCAACTGGTCTTATTCTGCTGTTACTGATACCCAGTTGCCCGTGGACTCACGTGGCTATGGACTTTATCACTGATCTTCCATCTTTCTCGGGTAATACCTTCATCTGGGTGGTAACCGACTGGTTCTCCAAGGTGTCCCCCTTTGTTCCTCTGCCAGGTCTGCCGCCAGCTCCATGCCTTGCCAGTTTGTTCTTCATCCACATCTTTCGTCTTCATGGCCTCCCCCTACATATTGTATCATACCGAGGGGTCCAGTTTGTTTCCCGGGTCTGGCGTTCCCTGTGCAGCCAACTTCAAGTGAAACTCGACTTTCCCTCTGCCTACTATTCGTAGTCTAATGGCCAAGTGGTCCACTTCTGCCATAGCCGTAAATTTCCTATAATTCATTGGACTCTGAATCTGCCGGCTCTGCTCCCTTCTTCATTGTCTATGTACAGCACCCATGCCCTCCCCTTCCTCTTCCTCTGCCCTTGGATGTTCCAGCTGTGAGGAGTTGGTGCAAGATCTTAAGTCTTTTTGGGAGTAGACTCGACTCTCCTTGCTATAGGCGTCTGCCTGAACCATGACCCAGGCCGACAAGAAATGCAGGCCTCCTCCCATCTTCTATCTAGGTGACAAAGTGTGGCTGTCCTCCAGGTATGTCCGGCTGACTACGCTCTGACCCTCTGCTATGTCTCCGACTCCGATCCTGTGCTGCCTGTCCTGACCTACTGCCTGTCCCTGACTATGATTCTGTTCAATGACTCTGCACTTCACCTTGGCCGCCACCATTGACTAAGGTGCACCTGTGGAGCGTCCTGTTGCTACCACGCCGCAACAAGTCCAACCTGCTTTGCGGCGGGATCTGGTGCCACTTAGACTCCACTTCCAGGTGTTCGCTTATGTCATCGTCTGCCATGGTATGGATGGTCCACTACCTTTGAGCCTGACAATGGCAGACATGCCAAGCCTTTGTAGCATGGCTTTCAACCTAATTCCAACATTTTCTTTTGTTGGCAAGTGATGTAGTCTGCAGAGCTACATTGCAGAAGTGATTCTTCTGCTCTAGCTGTAGCAGGTCAAGTTACTGGCTATCAGAGATATGAGAAGATGATAGAAGTGTCTTTTTCAATCAACAATACATTTTTATTGAAGGGAATTTGGAGAGCCAGTTTGTGCAATAGACAAAGAACATACAAGTTGGTCACATGGGACTCAAAAAAGACACGTGGGTAAGAGAGCACAAGGGCAAATAGGTAGATATGGTCCAGTGGAAAGCAGATGTTATCTCCTCATGAATGTAAGTGTAAGTGTCAATGAAACAGGAAGAGTAAAAATCAGACTGTACAATGATTCAATTAGTTCTTGCACAAAAGAAAACAAGGTAAAACAAAATCAAACAAGACACACAACAATGCACCTGCATTGACTGCCACCCCAAGGTCCACCAATATAATAGAGATAACAGATTGTGAAAGAAATAGCTGAGAGATAGCCGACAGCAGGGCCGGCACCAGCGCCTGCATACCTGGGCAAGTGCCAGGGCCCAGATCTACCTGGAGGAGAAATACTTTAGGGTTTTCCATAACTGGTACACCGGTCGAGAAGAAATTTACAGACCTGTTCCCAGAACTCCCTAACAACAGGGCAGGACCACAATAGATGGAGAAAGGTGCCCAAGAGCATATAAACTTTAGACATTCTATTTTTCAGACAACAGTCTTTTTCATGCTACCTACTGCTCAAAAGGTGCTATGTACTGATCAGAACCTCAGCCATTAACTAGTGTCTCTATAAAGCTTAATACCTATTATTGGGGCTCCTGTGGATGCATCATTTACAGTGGGAAAATAAAGTTTAGAGGATATTTTTTGTCATAAAAGCTGTAATTTTGATTGATAAAATTGAAAAATAGTACAACCTATTCATAACTTTTCATTCACATTTTATGGGAAAACACAATTCAGTCAATTAATTCTTAGTATAATTTTGTTTAGATTTTAATAGTATTTTCATACTCCAAGATACATAATATTGTAAAGTTTTTGTGTTTTTTTGGTTACTTTTTATGTGTTCTACAGTAGAGGGTGGTATTTGCAATTTTTTTATATTTTAAATATATTTCAGGCAGGTATCATTCACGGGTGGATTTACGCATAACGTTCTCAACTCAAACTGCATGGGGCTTATGAGAAAATTGGGGCCACATAGTGGGCATCAAGTTTAACCTGAGGGAAGAGGGTTATAAAGACCCATATCCTCCCTACCCAGCTTGTGATGTGCTGTGCTGACTGGTGCCACTACCTCCTCCTAGCCTCTTAGTGTTTCTTCTTCTCCAGCTAACTGACATCTCAATTGGAGGAAGATAGGGGTGGCAGGAATTAAAGGGACCCCAAGACATAGTGATTTCTATAACCCAAGATTATACATTTTGTCACGAACCCGACTCACTGGAGTTCACACACTGGGATAACTACTCTATGGAGTCCCAGAATTTAGCCCTTAAGCTCTGCCCACTTCCACAAAATGGCGTCCTTAGGCTAAATTTACTCCACAGAATCCACACTGCCACCACCCACGAGTTACTTACGCAAAGAAGGCCGTAGGCACCTCAACCACACAGACAATGCACCCTGATGATAACTCAGCACATGCACTCACTACTTACACGATATTACAATTATAAATTCACACAGAACATGCAATCGCTTACTACATGGACTATGCTAATAATGACCTCTGGTAACGTGATTCCCTTCAGAGACTCAGATTCTTTAAGGCTACAAGCAGAGGCTTATTAAAAAGTTTTAATTTACATAAAAATGCAGTACACTCAAAGAATTAAATTGTCAGATAAAATGAAAAAAGGATTAAAACAATACACATACAATACTTACAAACAGTGAGGGAAGAAGAAACAAAAAATTCTTGCTAGTGGAATAGGAAGAAATTCTTTGGCCCGAGGACAGGGCATAAGCATCGATCCAGCCTTCTATTGTCATAGAGTCTCCCAGACTGAACACTACTATGTGGCTGCTTCATTAATTTAAGCCCAGGTGATTTGACCCCCACCCCTGGCTGTGATGTCACTGTGAGGGGGATTTTTCTATACCCCTCCCATCAGTGAGCTATTTTTTGGGTCTGGGTTTTAATCAGAACCCCATAACTTTTGATTGGGAGATGGCACAATTGTGCCATGGCTTCCAACCAAACGGGCATGTTATTCCCATTAACCCCATACCAAACTCGGGGTGTCTTAGCCTAATATCAGGGGTGTTCTGCTATTGGCTGCCTTCCATTGCAGCTAATGTTCTGATTTTCGGTCCAGGAGTGTGTCTAGACCCCATAACTGTCCTGTGTAACTTGGGACCTATAATTATGAATTATATCCCAGTTATGAACAGCTATTATATTCCCTTTGTCTAAATTTGGAGGGAAGAACATGCAGTCTGTGGCTTCTTTTCATCCCCCACTAGCTAGACTACTCTGGCCAAAAGGTGTTAATTTTACCACTTAGGAAGACCATGCTTCTCTGATCAAACACAGACTCCCTGGGGAGTTATAAACACCCTGCTAGGCTCATCTTCTGGCTGGTCTTAAACAAATGGAGCCTAATGATTTATAACAGGCAGAATGAAACACAAAGAAAGAAAAATAAAAATATATATATAACAAACAAACTGTGGAGGAGTAATATTATTATCACACATTTAATATCAAATATGCAGATTAGGCTGAAGTACTTTGGCTGAGCACTTCAGGGGTTCGGTTCTACATCTTGCTGGTGCAGTAGTCATTTAGCTGAATTGGGAAGGAGGCTAGAAGATGCTGGGTGGATGCAGTGTAGCAAGGGATGGTCACCCAGAGCATTTAAGCCTAATATGCATATTTCTAAAGTGAAATAAAAATAATAAATTGAATAAAAAGCTGGAAAGTAAAAACAAAGGCTTGAGAAGCATGTTTGGGCATAGCCCTATATTGCATAAAAGTTAGTTCAGTTATCTAAATCATGATGACGGTTGCACTTTAAGGGTTCTATTTAAATTAGCTGAATGGTCTGTAAAACAAAGTCTATTAATAACTTTTCTTTTTTATGGCTTTCTGATTGTTGCTCATGTTTCAGACAATTTTTAAACCAAAAGATGGTTTAACATTAACATATCTGTGACACAGTACCCGGTGACTCCCACACAGGGGAATTCAACCTCCCTGAAATCATGCCCTTTCACAGAAAGCTATGCCCTTCTGCATAGGCCCCTCAGAGCCTCTGGTGTGGCGAGCTCTGGAGAGTCAACCTATGTATCCTCTCCATGCTTTATGGATGAATATTTGAATGCGACCACCTCCATCACGGGCCTATTGACCCAGAATGATCCCTGGTGGTCTCCAGCTACTCTACCGCCTCTGATCCACTGATATCTAACATGCCTCCCGTGACGTCTCCTGCATTGCAACTTATTCTTAAAAGTCTACCAACCAAATCTGACTTCAACAGCATTGTACTAAAGAATTGTACTAAAGAATATCAGAGAAAATATGCGTTTTCTGATAGACAGAGTGGATGCAGAGGAGACACTAACATTAAAACTTATGTGGCCAAGCTCCATGATAATGTCTTAGCACAGACACAGCTAATGGGAGATATAAACTGCCAAGAGATAGATATTTGGGGCAGACAAAATAATATTAGAGTGCGGGGGATTCCAGAACCCAAGAGGTATCTGGGAGGGAGTATTTATGGAAGGTTTATTCTACTCTAGTTTATATTGGAGGGCTCCTGTTAAATATTTAGAGATGTCACGTGTTTCCCTCTGTGATGAAGTAATGATTTATTGGTCTTGAGGGTACTTTTTCTGTAGGATGTGTAGTCGACCACACTTATCTGGATATCTTTCGATATGATCAGATAAATCCTGAAAGGTTTATTTGTGCCAATTTCTCTTTGTGTGTCCCCCACCCATACCTCCCCCTCTTCCGCCTTGTTCCCTCACAGGTGGAGACCTTGATCTGCTGGGTACATCTCCCCTCATCCAGATGGTATTGCCATGGTTGGCCTCTCTCATGGAACTTCTCCATTCTGGATGTGGTAAGAGTTATCTTTGCATACTGCCGTTTTTGTACAGACACGATGATTTAACTTTTAACATTAAATATGAAGGACCTCAATTACCCTCACAAAAGGAGGCTAGCTCTGCTAGAGATGAAGGCACATGGTGCTGAAATGGTCTTCCTACAGGAGACTCACTTTGACTCTTCTGGGTCTCTTGACTTTGCCAAAGGAAAGTTTCCCACTATGTATCAGGCCATAAGGGAGAAGAGAAAATGTGGCATAGCCAATCTTATAGCTGCATCTTGCCACTTACAGGTGGGGGGTGATCTTAGACCCTTAGGGGAAGTATTTGATTCTTTATGGTACCTTGCAGGAGGCCCTTCTTACTCTCTGTAATGTCTATGCCCCCAACACCAAATTAAAGGTGTGTTCACATTTCAGCAAATAAATGTTATTGTTTGTATAATGAAAAGTTATGCTATTTTCCAAAATACATTTTGTATCAATTTCTCGTGGTTTTATAGATCTCTGCTTGTTGTAATTCTATAGAAAGTTTCTACGTTTACTTCCAGTGGATAGAAATCTGACCATGGTCACAAAAGTGGACAGTTTGCTATATATTACACAGATCTGATTACTCTCTGTGATGCTAATGAGCCATGCACCTGTGTGACCATGGTCAGATTTCTGTCCAAAGGATGTAAACATAGAAGCCCAAGGCGGCTGTATTAACCCCTTACCGCGGAAGCCACATTTCACCTTCCTCTGAAGCTGTCAGAGGAACAGCGATATGCGTGGGGAACTATACCTACTCGCTCCTGATACCTGAATATATTATTCAGCTTTGGTAATGTATTTTTCATACTGTGTGACTTTATTTGCACAAATGCACTTTACCATTTTGTAAGAGTACATTTGCTGTTACCTAGGAGGGATCTTGCAGGTTTAACCCTTTGTAATTGCATAGGGTTAGCAGATTTGTAATTGGCGGTCAGATTTTGACTCCCATTTTAATTGTTTTAAAGAATTGATATCTAATAAAATTCATGACGATTTATAGCTGCCCTGTACAATTTTATTTTTGCTTCTTTCCTGTTGATGTGCTAAATTGAATTAAAATTAGGCTGAGCAATGGTGCCCAACGAAATTTTCAATTTTCTACTTTTGCGACACATATAAATAACTTGATAACTAACATTTACAGAATGTCTTTATATTGAGGTGGTTTTTTATGCGTCGTCTCATTTTTGTAGGCTCTTATGAGGTTTAGAACTTTAGGTGTGATTTTTCACATTTTCTTAGGAATGCAAAATCATACTTTTGAAGGACCTCCTCAGATTTCAAATTACTTTGAGAGGCCTAAATTATAGTAAAACTCCATAAATTACTCTTTAGAAACTACACTCCTCAACGTATGTAAAACTACTTTTATGAAGTATGTTAACCCTTTATTGTTTTACAGGGGTTAAAACATATTGGGGGTCATTTACTAAGGACTCGATTCGCGTTTTCCCGACGTGTTACCCGAATATTTCCGATTTGCGCCGATTGTACCTGAATTGCGCCGGGATTTTGGCGCAAGCGATTGGATTGTGGCGCATCGGCGCTGGCATGCACGCGACGTAAATCGGGGGGCGTGGCCGAACGAAAACCCGACGTATTCGGAAAAACCACCGCATTTAAAAACCGAAAATGTGTCGCTTGGGAAGCGCTTACCTTCACCTGGTCCAGCTCTGTGTATTCCAGCACGTTCAGATGATTTTCAGCGCAGCAGCGCCACCTGGTGGACGGCGGAGGAACTACCTTCATAAATCCCGTCCGGACTCGAATCCTGTTCAGAGAACGCGCCGCTGGATCGCGAATGGGCCAGGTAAGTAAATCTGCCCCATTAGGTAGCAATTTGACATTTAAATTATTTTTGGCTAAATGAATGTATTTTTTAAAACATTTTTACATTCTCAGTTGATGAAATAGCAAAACGCTTAGCAAAGTTTGATATCTAATTTTTTCCCGAGTACAACAATACCCTATTTGTGTTGAAGCCACGCCAATAATAGCAGATTTGCATTGTGTAAAAGCTAGTACGGGATCTGTACTAGAATAAAGGAGATTCACTTATGTAAAACTTAACGCCCCTTATACAAAATAGAGTTCTTTTATGGGATTCATACTGGTCCACTACTACCTTAATCCACCCGATACAGAAGATAGAGTGAGCAGGTGGCAGACCTATATCGTACCGCAACTTTGTCTCATTTTGTTGTCTTTCATATACTCATATATTCGGAACATCAATTGTTCTCTACTGACAAATAATGGAAAAAATGATCGGACATGTGCTGGGAAGGACAATACCCAAGGATCTTGGTGCTTATTTGCTCAATGCCTTCCCAGCTGGTCTGGAGAGACATAGCTCAAAACTTTTTTTACACATTTTAACAGTGGCAAGATGCAAGATTTCTGCTAAATGGAAATAAGCTGCGCCTAGGTCGTGTGCCGACATCTGTACTAGAGTAAAGTAAAGCATTATGTAACACTTGCAAAATTATGACACTTATAACACTTATGCAAAATAGACTTCTTGTATGGTATCCATGCTGGGCCACTACTACAATAATTTAGAGCAGTTGAGGCTTGGAAGCCCATCCATCACCCGATGTAGAAGATATAGGTCCACCACATGCTCACTCTACTGTACTGTAACTTCCCTTGTCTCATCTTATGTCTTTCATATACTCATTAAGTTGAAAATTTGTTTCAATTTTCTTTCAGAATATTATTAAGTATTGATTTTTCATGGTTACTCATTGTATTTGAATTCCCTTTGAGTATGTTAATCCATTTACCCCAATAACCTTGTTGCAAAAAAATCTAATAAAAACACAAGTGAAGAAAACAGAACCTGTAATAACTAATGTTTGTTAACATAAGGGCATGGGCATAACTCTTTGAAGGGATCATTTATAGCGAAGTGGAAAAACCTCATGCATTAAACTGTTCCCACTCAGGCTAAAAGTGCTCCATGCTGTAATTGTATAGCATGGAGGGGATGCCAGTTCAGCTCTGCAGTGCTAATGTCCTGCAATACATAAGTATTGCAGGATATTTTAATGAATCAATCGAACAATGATTCTTGTGCATGGTTCATAGTGGGACATGTTTAAAAAAAAAGAAAAAAAGGTTTAAAATAAAAATAAACTAATAAATTAATCATAAAGCCCCCAAAGCCTGGTTACACCATTAAAATTATATATACAATAAAAAAAAGTGAAAATCATAATACAAACAATACATCCATAATGATCTGTATAATGAAACAAAATCATTATTATACCCACACAATAAACGCAACGCCATAAAAAATTAAAAGCCCACCAAAAATTAGAATTTTTTTACCAATTTTGTCCCACATAAAATACAATAAAAAGTGATCAGAAAACTGTATCAATACAAAAATGGTACTTTTGTAAAGCACCAGAAAAAACAAGCTTTTATCCAGCTATATAGAACAAAAAATTAAAAAGTTATACATTTTTTTCTACAAAATTAGTAAAATGTAAGCAAAAGTATAAAAATGTCGTATTGCGTTAATTGTACTGACCTGTTGAATAAATCTAACATACCGTATATTTCGGACTATAAGACGCTTCTTGCTATAGGACACATCCCAGATTTAGGCTTCCAAAAAAGGAAAAATATATTTTACACCAATTAAAATATCCCTGTTAGTGGCACTAAAGCACAGCACACACAGCTCTGCATCATCAATACAGTTACACACACAGCTCTGCATCATCTGTACAGTTACACACACAGCTCTGCATCATCCGTACAGTTACACACACAGCTCTGCATCATCCATTCAGTTACACACACAATTCTGCATCATCCATACAGTTATACACAGCTCTGCATCGTTCATACAGATACACACACAGCTCAGCATAATCCATACAGTTACACACACAGCTCTGCATCATCCATACAGTTACACACACAGCTCTGCATCATCCATACAGTTACACACACAGCTCTGCATCATCCATACAGTTATACACACAGCTCTGCATCATTCATACAGATACACACACAGCTCTGCATCATTCATACAGATACACACACAGCTCTGCATCATTCAGATCCCCCCACCCACACACTTCCCCTTTTTCCCTTCTTTTTACCCTGTCCCAGACCAGCATTTCCCCATTCTCCCAGTAGCAGGTCCTGTGGTGATGTAAGAAGCATGTGATCAGTCACATGATGCTGACATCATCGCAGGTCATGTAGGACGCCCAGGAGAGGAGAGAGCAGTACGGAGGCTCTCCTCTCTGGGAGATTGGGTGCAACTCTATATTAGGGCATCACCCAATCTCCATTACAGGGGTCAGGAGGGTATGGCAGTGCTGGATCCTCCTGACCTTCGGTCTATAAGACGCAGGCACATTTCAGCAAGATTTTTTTCCAAAAAATACACTATATATGGTGAACACCAAAAAAAGGAAAAAAATAAATTACATAATTGATGTTTTTTCTACAACCCCTCACAAAAAGAGTTAATAAATTTTCAGCAATAGGGCATAGCCACCCACAAAATAGTATCACTGAAAAATGCATCTCATCCCGCAAATAATAAGCCCTTGCATGGCAACATTAATGGAAAAACAAATATTCTATAGCTCAAAAATTGCGCCATGAACCAACTAAAAACTCCTAAATTCTTTAAGGGAAAACTGTGCGCCCCTCCAACAAGTAACGTTCAGATGTCAGGTATCTCTGTACTCGGGAGAAATTGCATAATAAATTTTAGATGTGTTTTCTCTTTTTATCTTTTGTGAATGTGTACATTTTCGGGCTAAATGAACGTATTAGCAACAAAATCGGACCATTCCAAATTTCACCTCCATTCTACTTTAATTACTATGAAGATCTCAAGGGGTTAACAATCTTCCTAAAAGCTGTTTCTGATAGTGTGAGGGATGCAGATTTGAAAATGGGTTGATAAATAGGGGGCTTATAATACTATATGTTTCAAATTTCTTTAAAAACAGTAATGATCTCCAAAAAATTCTGATATCTCCTTGAAAATATGGAAAACTGATGTTCAATTTGTAAGCCATGTGACATCAAAATATATTATCCAGACAGATAAAAATGTAAAGCAGACATAGGGGAAATGTTATTCAGCAACACATTTTGGTGGTATGACTATCTGCCTGAAGCGAGACAATTTTAAATTTTGAAAATTTATAATTTTTCATAAACAAATGCAAAACTTTGCAGACAAATTTTACCACCATAATGAAGTACAGCAAAAAAAAAAAAACACTCTCAAAATTGCTTTGTTGAAGTAAAAGTGTTTTAACAATCTAAAGCGATGCCGGATGTCAGAATGCATAAAAACAGGGCTGAGCCTAAGCTACAAACTGGCTATGTCCTGAAGAGGTTAAGCATGAGGGATTTAAACAGTTATGTGTATTATAATTTATTCTATTTTATTATTTCACGTAGATAAAGGACATGCTTGAAAACAAGCACAATATTTACAGAAATAGCCAGTTATAATTCCACATTACACATATGAACTGACTGCCCTCCTTAACATGCTATAAATGGACCATAACCTGGGCAGTAATTTCCTGAAGATTATTGAGGATGTATCTTGTTTACGTCAGACTGCCATAGGTTATTGTAATATATTTTAAGCAGCCTGCTCCCTTATTATATTACCGCCTGTGTACATGACAAATATAGAGCTTAGTGTTGTGCTACATTTTAATAAGCACTTACCCTCTCATTGTACAGTATGATGCAGTGACACATAACTCAGATGTGTCAACTGTCAGAGGAATTCTCCATTTTGTTCCATTAAATTTAATAGGCATTTCTTGTGACTCATTGGTCTTAGTGTATTGATTGACCAGGTGTCATATTTCGACACTATAGTTGCACAAAATTATATACGATGACTATACTTTACATATGAATATATTGGACTATTGTGTATAAATAGGGGACATTTTAGCTAAACAGGTGTCCTTTGTAAACCTTAATCTTGTAAACCGTAATCTTGGATAGATATATGTATACCATCAGATGATTAAAGGGAACCTGCCATCAAGTTTTTATTTATCCTCCCAGCTTCAGACATGAAAACTCAGCAGTACTAAAGTCTTCACTGTCTCTATGTGGATGTCTGGAAGAAACTGACCTCTTGTGCACATGTACTATATTTCAGCAGCATGCCTGACTACAGTCCAGAAGGGAGGGGGCTCTGTAAACCACCTCCATAATTAGGAGGGCTTCTCTAACAAGGATACGATACAACTTTATTAATCCCCGGGGAGAAATTCTTTTGTACATAATGTCCAGCTTGTGGTTATATTGGCAGTAACATATATACATTGAAAGGCTTACACAAACTTGATAATATTACAGACAATACACTATAATATCATACATAAAATAACAAATTACTTTGCTTTCTTGTCACTTGCTTGTTACATTTACTGACTAACATACAGGGTTACATACACATGATGTTATGAAACAAGATGTTTTCTGTACACAAAAAGAACTACAACGCAAGTCTAGGTGCAGGCTGACAGGATGGAGAGAAATTACAAACTTAGGCTGCATTCACACACATGTATGGGGGACGTATATACGGCATGGTACGGGAGCGGTATGGTGCCACACACGTGCGGGACCGTACCGCTCCGTAGCCTGGGAAAAGATAGGACATGTCCTATCTTTTCCCATATTACGGCGCCGTGGCCCATATGTTCCTATGGAGAGGGGCGGGGGTGAGCAGCACTCACCTCCTCTCCCCACGCGCTGCCGTGTGCCCGCCGTGCTACGGTGCAGCGGGCAACGGCAGTGTGCATGTAGGACTTACCCTGCGCTGATCTACAACTAGACCCTACCAAGGCAGAGACCCCCTGGAAAGTAGGGAGCCGCTGCTGCAGGAACCTCCTTTCTTACCTGCAAGGCCCTGGGAGGTGAGAGGAACCCAAATAGGTCTGTCAGCCGCAGTGAGGTGGTATGGACAGAAAACTAAAGTTAGTTTAGGACAGTAGTTAGGTTAGGACAGTATTCAGACGAACAAAACGAACAAACAAGGTTCAAAACAGCAAAGAAATCTAAGCAGACGCAAGGAAAGAACTAAAGATGAACAGACACAGAACATAGAAGAGTGAGCAGAACCATCGGGTCACACCAGAGAGTACCTCAAGGTTAAAAACGCTAGTCAAGGAATAGAAACTAACTGGCGAAATACAATACCGGAGAGAAGCAAACAACGCTAGGGGAGAACAGGAGACCAGAAATCCAACTAGGCTGTGAGTTCCAGAAGGACAAATACTGGCACAGTCGGAAGGACCAGATCCAATTTATGCAGCCTGAGATCTGCACCCAGAATCCCATAGGAGCAGGAACCCAGGCTGATTCAGAAGACAGACAGCATTAAATTCCCTAAGGCGTACGCGTCATGGATGCCCCGAGCGTGCAACAGGGATAACTCGCTGCGGACCCAATCACATGAATTGTGTTGCCTAATGCAGGTAATCCTGCTCGATGCTGGCATGAGCTGTGGGGAGGGTGGAGTTGTGCCAGCGGTTGATACCTGTGGACTGGGGTTGCAGAATTTTACTCAGCCTGTTGTAGTTTGGCTGTTGAATCAGAGGGCAGAAATTACTAGTCCAGTTGCAGTTGGCAGGGCTGGGACGAGACGTAGTAGGCGAAGCTACCCTTTGCACCCCGAATATGGTGAGACAGTCTGGCTATGTACTACAGGGGGCCAGCTGATTAAATAATGGGGGGGCAGGCTGGCTATGTACTACAGATGGGGAAGGTTGGCAATATACTACAAGGGGGCAGGCTAGCTATATAATGGGGGGCAGGGTGGCTATATATTACAGGGGGGGCATGCTGGCTATATACTACAGGGGAGGCAGGCTGGCTATATAATGGGGGGCAGGCTGGCTATATACTACAGGGGCCGGCTGGCTATATAATGGGGGGCAGGCTGGCTATATAATACAAGATAATCCCTATTAAACCTCCATAGAAGAGCATACACATAAACTTAAGTCAATGAATAAATCAAAACCTTATTACAAAAATAAACAAAAGTACATCTGTTTAAAAACCTCATTAAAAAGACACTAAAAACATGAAACAAAACATACGGACAGTGTGCAAAAACTGTAAAGGAAACCAATGTATATAAGAATTAGGCCCTGGTGTTTTACATCAGGGTACTGAAGCTGTAAGCTCAAATGAAAGGAAGATAATACATATTACTATATTCCAAAGGTGAATCCCAATATCACAAATACAGGCAGTCCCCGGGTTACATACAAGATAGGGACTGTAGGTTTGTTCTTAAGTTGAATTTGTATGTAAGTCGAAACTGTATATTTTATCATTGTAGTTCCCGACAATTTTTTTTTTTTGCCCAAGTGACAATTGGAGTTTCAAATTTTTTTGCTGTAATAGGACCAAGAATTATCAATAAAGCTTCATTGCAGACAATTTTAAGCTGATTATTGCAATCTGGGACTATTTTAAAGCATCCAGAGAGCTTCACCAGAGGTCACAGTGGGGAGAGGGGTCCGTCTGTAACTATGGGTTGTCTGTAAGTCGGGTGTCCTTAAGTAGGGGACCGCCTGTATGTACCTCCAACCAAAGATAATGAACACACATAGGGGGTCATTTACTAAGGATCAGATTCGCGCATTTTCGTCGGGTTTCCCGTATTTTTCCGATTTGCGCCTTTTTTCCCTGAATTGACCCGGGATATTTGCGCACACACGATCGGATTTCAGCGCAATTGTGGCGGGTTGCATGCGACAGAAATCGGGGGGCGTGGTCGTTGGAAAACCTGATGGATTCAGAAAAAACGCTGTATTTAAAAACAAAAGTGTCACATGACACGCACTTAAATGCACCAAGAAATAGAAGGTGAACTCCGGTGAACTCGAGCGGCAGCGACACCTAGTGAATATCGGCGCACGGACCTTAGTGAATCCTTGCCAGACCCGAATCAGCATCGGAGAACCCGCTGCTGGATCGTGACTGGACCGGGTAAGTTAATCTGCCCCATAATGTAAGGTTCACAAGTACCCACCAGACGCCATGTTGACCAAACCAGAACACACTGTTCGACACCCCTGGCTATATACTACAGGGGGGGGCATGCTGGCTATATACTACAAAGGGTCAGGCTGGCTATATATTACAGGAGGGCAGTTTGGCTATATATTGGGGGGGTCAGTCTAGCTATTTACTACTGGGAAGTAGACTGGCTATATATTGGGGGGTAGGCTGGCTATTTACTATTATTGGGCAGGCTGGCTATATATTACAGGGGGCAGGCTGCCTATATACTACATGGGGGGCTGGTTGGCTATATGCTACGGGGGGGGGGCTCTGTGACTTATAGAAACACTCCAGTATTTTTTTTATTATGCCCTGTAGTACACAATATTCTATTTGTGGTTTGACTATTTATTTGTATCACAGAAATTTTTTTGGGGAGATTTATCATACACCGGTGCTCCTGTGAGGTCCAACCTAGTGTAGTTTTGCATAAAAACCAGCAAAAGAAAGTTTTTTCAAAAAAATGCAGGCACCGGGCAGAAACGCCATATTCCCACCCCCTCCACCAGCCGCTGCACCCCTCTACGCCCCCTCAATGCTCACATGTCGTGGAGGCGGCATAACCCCCCACACCTCCCATCACTCTGCACCCCATCTCACACAATTCCCTAAATGCTTTGGTAATGCTAATTTTTATTTGGTCCTGCCAATAAAGCTACTAAAGCTAATAAAGTTGAATTCAATTGAAAGAACAACCATCCTTTATGTAAAGTTTGAGACTGCAGAACACCCTAATCATTTCCCTTTGGTACTCATTTTGGATATCATTTTGCAGAAAATTAACACCTTAAAAATTGTTCCAGTGTTTGAATTCATCTATCTTTCTATTCGGCTCAGGATGAAAGGCTGAGGAGAAGGACAGAGAGATGCCCAAGCAACCACAAAGCTCTCTCCAGAACCTAGACACAAATTGTACACCACGTTCAGAAACAATATTTTCTGGGATTCCATGCAGACATAGAATGTAGTTAATAAACAAGGAGGCTAAGACCTTAGTACTGGGGATTTTCTTTAGGGATATCAAATGACACAACTTAGAAAACCTATCACATACCACCCAAATAACTGTTTTACCCTAGGACAGTGATGGCGAACTTTTTAGAGGCCGAGTGCCCAAACTGCAACCCAAGCAAAAAACTTATTGCTCCCTGTTCAACAACTTTCAATCATTGGCCTCCTGAGGACAGCAACACAGTAGAAAGATGGAAAATTTTCATCATTTTAGCTTCTTTCCAGTTTCCCTCTGTACACAGAGAATCGTGGGGCTAGCAGGAGGTCCTCCAAAAATAATTCGACCCTGTCTAATTCTCCCTCTTCCTACAGTCCCAAGTAGCGAAGTCAGTATCAAAATATGGCTAAAAGCAGCAACTTTTAAGTTGCTTGGAACCTGAGGAAAATTCTTTGAGTCCTGTCTGGTGTGCTAGGGCGATGGCCCAGGTGCCCTCAAAAAGGGCTCTGAGTGCCGCCTCTGGCACTCATGCCATAGGCTCACCACCACTGCCCTAGGACTTAAGTACATAATAATGTCTATGGAATTATGAGTCCAAGGCTTATTAGGGAGAGGAAGTGGATGGAGGAGCCACTCAGGTGAGCATTGAGGAACCTTCGACCTCACACACACTGACTAGGACGGCCACCAAAAGGACCTAGACAACAGATACTTGGTACCAGCAAAGCTCGGATGCCTGGCTGACATTGACAAATGTATTTCTTCAAGTACACAAAGATGAATATTAGGGGGAACAAGCAACCTTTGGTAAGCATTAGAAATAGATGTGGCCAAATCCTGATAGCAATAACAACATTGGGAGAAAGGATTTTTCAGAAGCAACTCCAGTGCTTCTCTAGAAAAACTGTGAGATGGATCCCAAATTGAATTTTTTTTACATGTGGAGCCTGACATTTAGACAATTTAGCAAATAATTGATTCAGATGGTAACTTGATAGTACATTTCTGACATGTAAATGATTGACCCAATCTGGAGCAAACATATCATCCAAATAAACAACAACTTAATGACCCAGAAGATCCTGGAAGATATCATTAACAAATTGTTAGAAGACAAGAAGCATTGCACAACCCAGGCGGTAGAACAAGGTATTCTAAATGTCCTTCAGCAGTATTGAATGCAGTCTTCTATTCATCTCTTTCCCCAATCCAAATCAGATTGTAGGCCCCATGGAGATCAGTTGGAGAACTAACAGGCATCCACTATCTGAGTGACCAAGTTGGGGATTAATGAGAGAGGATATTGTTTTTTACAGTAATGTTATTGAGCTTACAATAGTCAATACGAGGCCTAAGGCCAACATCTATATTTCCAACAGAAAATTAACTCTTTTGCCTATCCTTAAGGTACTCGGGGTTGCAGAGGCTACTTGACAACTGTGAACTTGCCAGCACAGGTTGGCTTCAGGGGATCTCTGTGTCTATGCCACTGGGTCCACAGTCGACATAGCAATGTAGCCTATAATAGTATAAATGCAACTAGACCCCACTGAAACTTGTTGAGCAACCCCAATAATGATGGTGTGCTGTAATCCCACCATGTGTCAAACGGTTAGGAAGACTAAAAAAAATTGTACAAATATAGGGATATATGCACTAATGCATTCTGTTGTAGCAATAACATTTATTTATACCTTAATAAAACAATTATACATGCCAAAAACTGGTAGTCATTGGGGCTCATTTACTAAGGGCTCCGCGGCCGCACTTTCGTCGGGTTTCCTGAATTTTTCTGTCTTCTGCCGAATTCTGATGGGATTTTGGCGCACACGCTGGCTTTCACGCGACAGAAATCTGGGGACGTGGCGTGGGGATTCGGAAAAACAGCGCAATTTAAAAAACAAAAAGTGCTGCAAGAACAAGCACTTACATGCACCGGGAAGAAGCAAGTGAGCTCGTCAGAGAACGCGCTATGGGATTGCGACTGGACCGAGTAAGTAAATGAGCCCCAATGTGTGTCCATGCAGAAAATAAATGTACCACTGAATTCCACTGCATGAATAGTCTTGCATATAGTAGTGTAGTTATGAAGTTCCGGTACACTGAATCGCATGCTAAGCATGTCGTACTAAAAATGGAAGGGGTCAGAGGATGGACATATTCACTGCAGGTCTGGATTTGGAGAAATTCGGTCTGAAGTTTTTCTCCACAAGTAGGGAAAAGAGAGAAGAACGTATTATATGCCATTCATATTAAAAAATCAGTAGCCCTATAGGCAATATAGAAGATTACGCAGGAACTGCACAAATATAGAAGAGGTAGGAAAACTCAACAACTTAGAGACAAAAATATCCTGAAAAAAATTATTAGAAGCTTAGGGAGAAAGTAAGAGAACTAGATAGAAGCCAGCTTTTCACACCTCGACCCATAAAGTTAAACCGATACGGGAGAATTATCAGTTGGGAATTCAAATATAATATTGCCATTTAATACTAAATACAGACAAATAAAGCATATTATTTCATAACACTGCCATTTTTCACAAGAGGACAAAACCATAGGACTACCCCTTCCCAACAAACCACTGATCGTCTACATAAAAGCACCCAACCTCAATAATAGAATAGATTCAGACATTAAGGAGAAAGTCATTCATCTCATATATGGCTGGACATAAAGGGGGTCATTTACTAAGGGCCCGATTCACGTTTTTCCGACGTGTTACCCGAATATTTCCGATTTGCGCCGATTGTACCTGAATTGCCCCGGGATTTTGGCGCACGCGATCGGATTGTGGCGCATCGGCGCTGGCATGCACGCGACGGAAATCAGGGGGCGTGGCCGAACGAAAACCCGACGGATTCGGAAAAACCGACGCATTTAAAAACCGAAAATGTGTCTCTTGGGAAGCGCTCACCTTCACCTGGTCCAGCTCGGTGTATTCCGGCGCATTCAGATGATTTTCAGCGCAGCAGCGCCACCTGGTGGACGGCGGAGGAACTACCTTCATAAATCCTGTCCGGACCCGAATCCTGTTCAGAGAACGCGCCGCTGGATCGCGAATGGGCCGGTTAAGTAAATCTGCCCCAAAGAGTTTTTATAGGTGTGGATTATGTACAGGCTGTCAAACCACAAATTTTCCAAGAAAGACAGATATACCCATTGCAAATTACACATGAAAACATGTAGTAGTAAAACAGGGAACATTGCAGGAATTCCCCCCGGCGAGCCTTACTTCCCTTCCACACAGTATAATTCTTCCCTTATTATCCTCTATCTCCCCCTCACACTGTATACCCCAAGCTCCCTGTCACATTGTGGCACTCATCGCCTCCTCACATTGTAGCCCCCTGATAGTGTGCCTCCAGTTCCCCCTCATATTTTAGCCCACCTGATATTGTGCTCCCCCACTTACCCTCATATTTATCTCTCTCTTATTGCGCCCCCGGCAGCTCCTCCTCTTATTGTGAACCCACAGCAACTTCCCCTCTTATTGTTCACCCCCAGCAATTATTCCTCTTATTGAAGAGGGAGGTGACGTCACGCAGGAGAGACACATAATTAGCAGCCTAGAGTGCCTCACATCTCGTCCCCATGCTCTGGCCTGCTAATTATATTCTTATTTTCTAGATGATCCCAGCATGTCAAGCTTAGAAAAGAACACCACCGGGATCAACATCAAGAGGAGCGTAGGTAAGTATTTGTAATTTAATATGTCTACCAACTAGTGGTAGGTTTCTTTTAACAACTAAAAAGTTTTAAACACAGATACTCACCTCTCACCATTCCCTCACAGCAACTCCTCTCCTTTCCTTCTGCTGTGTGTAGTACTGAAGAAGGTAGATGATATCATTTCATAGTGCTTGTCTGCTCTGCTACACACAGCAGTGGCAGAAGCACAGTGATAAAGTAGAGAGCTAAAGGATCATTAGGATCATTACATTATCACTGTAATCAAATCTTTCAGCATTTGGAGGATATTGACAAAGTTGATGTCCCAGGACATACCTCCTGCCAGAAGGGAAAGTGAGACAGAGACAGAAATCCGGGACTATCCTTCTGGATCTGGGACGTATGCTTACATAGGTCCTGCACATACAATGTAAACACATATAAATGAAAAGCACAGCACAGACATCACATAGCATCATTGTACACAACAGATACATGCCACACAAATCAGCCACACAGCAAAAATAGTTGGGAAGAGTCTGCCACTGACTCCCTCCTCTTTGCATAGCTATAATTATTTTGGACAGACTCGGATCTGTCGTACAAAGCAGCATGGGGCTCATCCTAAGCATTAGATGCACAGTTGTCTGTGCATACGACCTGGACTGAGATCAGCGGCCATGTGATTGGTGATCTCCATGGAAAGAGGTGGAGCACGTAAGCTGAAACAGACTCCTTTCAATTGCTGAAGACCCAGACGCAGGATTCTTCTCATCTGCTGTGCACTGTCATCCGGATGCCTGCAACTTTGTGTCCATATAGCAAAGGCAGAGATAAAAGAAATCACTTCATTGCATGAAGATCCCTCCTGCGCCTTGTGACCAAGAGTATTCCAGGAGATGGACAAACTCCTTAGGTGGATCAGATGTATTAGTCTGTTGTGACTGATGGGTGTTGTCTAAAGGGCTAAAATATACAGATTTTTCCCAAATAGTTTATGGGGAATCTTCTCAGCTTCCAATACTTGGAGAGAGAAAAGCGGAACTGCTGTTTTACAGAAACAGGAGAATTTCCAGGCAGTGTACCCTGACTGAGGTAAGAGTGAGAATCTTCTTACACAGCTCCTCTCATTATTATCAGCAGGCTGCTGATATCATTTATGTATCTTACCTGTATACCTTCATACATATCTGACTACAAAGGATCATTGATCCCAAACTTACAGGTCCTGGAAAAATAAATCTCAAGCCTTGTAGTTTTATAGAGATAACCATTAATATCACTGTTTGATTCAATGACCATAAAGCCAAGGCTACTCAGTGATTTTTGCTGTTATCCAGTTGTGATCACAAAGATCCTATTGTCACCCTCCGACAACCCTGAGGGTCCCAGTGTAAGAACATTTACTGAGTTAAAATCACTGCAGTCTAAATGTGTTTGTGGTATGAAAATGATTGTCCATCAGTGATTTATTTATGGTTCACAAGTCCTATCAACAGTCGGGCATAAAACACTACTGTTCTGGACTTTAATTTGAAGTTTCCCATATGCAATAATAGGAATGACTTCTAAGGATTTTTTAAATATTATTTTTATTTATAGAGCACCATTAATTCTATGATGCTGTAAAGTTCGAAAAGGGATTCACATACATTGCATAAAAACAATATAAGCTCGAAAGACACAATACTGCACTTATCTCTACTTATGGATAATATATTTAGTGTCTATTCAAAAGTATCATTTCAGTAATAACAGAAATGAATGTTAAACATGAAATATATCAGTTTATACCCATTAAATATTCATACAATGCTCAGAAATAGAACACAGGCAACACTTACCGGTAGATTTACAATTCAATTACTGGTGTGGAAATACTATCATATAACAGTACTAATTGTATAAAATAGAACTTTTCTCAGTCTACTTGGCAATTCTGTCCTAAAAACCTCATTTGTAATTACTACTTAAAACTACTTAAATGGCCCCACAAAAAATACTTATTCCCTTAGACACAGTATATGGGATAACTTTCTAACTGCATGTGAGTGAAACATTGGGGTGCATGTATGAAATGCTTATATGGGGCCGTGCACCCCCTCCACTGTTTATAGGGAATACCTGTAAATATTATTCGTGGAAAACCCCTTCATTTTAGTTTTCTAATATCTTTGTCATATTTTTTAATATATTGAAGACTAATATATTTTCTAAATAAATAAGGTCACCAAAATATATGAATATGTACACATATAACATATGAGAGAAAGCTGTAATGTTGTAACATTGACACAACTGCTAGTGATTTCCAAAGCTTGGTGCAATATTCCAGAGAACAGGAGTGTCAAGATTTTTTGTATTGAATAACGCAGATTGTTGTTCTGTATATGAAGTACATTTGTCATTACAAACGGTTCTGTGCGCTACAGAAAAGGACATAAAGGCAGTTAATAGGTGAGAACTGAATATTTATTTGCAGCTTGCATTTCCAACTATGACTTTAGCTGTCCTTATCTCTGGTTCTGTAGACCACAAAGCCATAACATAACATTAACATAACTGCTAGTTTTCAAAGCTTGGTGCTTTATTCCAAAGAACTAAAGTTTCAGGATTCTTTATATTTAATAAAGTAGATTGTGATGACAGATGTACTTCACATGCAGAGCAATATAATATTTAAGGGAACCTGTCAGCAGGTTGTACCCCTCTAAACTACTAGCCCCCTGGGGTAGGCTATGAAATGTCTAAATTTCCTCTTTTATATTAAATTTCAGCAGTTTACCTATAATAAAATCTCCCCAAAGTCAGGCAAATATGACTCTTCTCATCTCATTTTTACATGAGATGAGTCAAGTTTAGTGGTTATATGTGTATTATCATTTCAAAATATAGCCCATTGGTTTTATGGCACCTAGAAACAAGCCTTTTATGTCATAGTAAAGATGAAAATCTCCTCTTTCAGGCACTCTCAAACATGAAGTTCGGTGAGCTACATAACTGGACATATAGGCAGTTAATAGGTGGGAGCTGAAAATGTATCTACAGCTTGCATTTGCAATTATTAGATGATCTATGCTTATCTCTGGTTCTGTGGCTTACTACCCCAGCAACCATTAAACTTGACTCATCTCATGTGAAAATGTGGTGAGAAGAGAATAATAAAATAATTATCTTTATTTATTTAGTACCATCATATTCTGAATCACTGGGGTCATATTCAAATAAAACAAGACTTAACAGAGTTAAAACATAGTCGTATAGAAACAACATGATTGAGGGCCGTGCTTGCAATATTTTACAGTCTGAGGGTGACTTACATAAGCGGTTACACAAGCGGTAAAATAAAGTAATATTAGTAGTAGTTTAGTGGGGTACAACCAGATGACAGGTTGTTAAAGCTATATTGTTTGCTAAATCCAATAGCTATAGTTATTTAAAAAAAAAAAAAAATTGGCAAAGTTTCCAGCATCTAGAGGTGCAAAGCTGGTAGAGACAGACATACCAAACAGACCTGCAGCTGTGGAGCTAAAGGAGGTCCGATAAAGTATTAACTCAGGGAGCTGAATATATGCACGTAACACAGCTTTTGCTGTCGTTTCTCAAGTACGTCTTGGTCTGCACCTTGTGCTGTACTTGTACTTTTGCAACTTTTAGGCAGAGGAAGGATTTTTAGTTTTTTGGACCCTGTTTTAACATGGAAATTGGAATTTGTTGACATGCTTTAAGGCTGCGTTCAAACATGGCGTTTACATTGCATTTTGAAATGCATTGCAGAAAATGTGTTTTCTTCATTGCAGGTAGTGTAAGAAGCTGTGGAAATGTTAACATCGCTGCTTACACTTCCACCGATGAAGAGAAACGCTTTCAAAACAACCAAATGCATGATAAACGCATGGATGTAAAATGCATGCCTTTCTGCGATTCTTTAAAAAACGCATCCTAAACGCCACGTGTGACCAGAACCTTATATTTTGTCATCTCCCTGGGGTGATATAGATGCAGGCCACAACCTCACATCCAACATTTATAGTGTATTGTCCAATCCTGTACATAACCCCTCTCACATGACTTTAAGACATTTGCAACAAAAAGTCTCAAAAACAAGCCAAAAGTTGCACCTATCACTGACTTCAGTGACGTCAGTGATAAAGCTCCCCCATAGGATTAAAAGAGGGTGTACTTTCATTTTACTATGTGTTGCGCTGCTCACTTTCGTCGGATTGTGCACCTTTTTCGGGGATTTCAGGTATTTAACAAGTGTGTGCACTGGGATTTTGGTGCACGTGATCCTTTTGTGGCACAGCTACGCTGGCTTCCATACGACACAATTCGGGGGGCCTGCCAGCGGACGATTTGACCAATTCGGACTGAGTACGGGATTTAACTTTCAAATTCTGTCGCAAGCCCAAGCATTGAGATGCACCACTAAAAAAGATGGTGAACTCTGTTGCACCTGTGCGGGGAAGCGACAAATGCAGGATATTAGGCGCACAATCTTAGTGAATCACGCCACAATGCATTGTCGGCGGACAATGCACTTTCAGTGAACTCCAGCGGGAATGTAAATGAGCCCCATAGTGTTAAAAGTTCATAATAAAAGTTTATAATACAAATTGTTAAACTTTCATTGTCTAATGAAAAGCAGTTTCTAGTAAGACCATTTTGGGGTATCGCAATGTCTCAGTGTGGGAAATACCTGTTGACGTGTACATCCAGGTGCAGAAAGGTGTCAAACAAATGGGCATTCAGTATGTTTAAAATTGGGTTTATTAAGGTGAATTTTCTACTTAGGATTGGAGGGTCACTTTAAGTCCTTAAGGCAAATAATTAATAGCAATCTTATTTTTAAACTTATGTGGTTTAAATACCTGAATAAGCTGCAGAGGGATCAGTTATAGAATAGCAGTATGGGTTATATACCTGATAGTAAATTATCATGTAGAAATAGCCCTTGCTCATCTTGCATTCTGTGCTTGTGCTGTTTTACAGTTGTGCGCCATGATGAAAACGGTCTCCAGTGCAAGCTGCACACTCAGTGTTCCAGCAAAAAATTCCTATCGTATGGTTGTCCTTGGTGCTTCTAGGGTCGGCAAGAGTTCCATTGTTTCACGATTTTTAAATGGGCGCTTTGATGACCAGTATACACCAACAATTGAGGATTTTCACCGTAAACTATATAATATTAGAGGAGATATGTACCAGTTGGATATTTTAGATACTTCTGGCAATCATCCATTTCCTGCTATGAGAAGACTCTCAATATTGACAGGTAAGAACATGCAAATAAAGTTAATCTGTATGGAAAAGTTAACACCTTCCTGGTTCCTTGCCCACACAGTATTATACCTTAAATAATAGCTCTTACAGTATGGTCTACATTTACTAAAAACAGTGTTGTATGCCTGTGTAGTTTGCAGGGGGCGCCAGATTCAGGATTTGTGGTGCTCGTACTTTATAAGTCTGGCGCCCCCTGCACTGTTCTGACATTTTTTTTTTGATGCACCTTTAACATGGCTGTTGGACTTTGCATTTTAAATCTGGTGCACGGGCCGACTAAGCACTGGAACGACCCCCTTTCAGTGCCGAAATTTGTGTCGAGTAAAGCATGTTGCAGCCGCGCCACAAAACGGTCGCATGTGACACATATGTGGTGCAGACACTTCTTAAATATCTGTACAAGCATTTTACACCTAAAAGAATGTGCAAATTCCGACGGAAAACTTGCACACAGCCCTTAGTAAATGTGCCCAAATATTCGCTAGAAATGCATGAAAATAAATTTTTTGCCAAGCAGTAGGATTGAACAGCACATTAAATAAACGATAAAAATGTAATTTCAGAAACTGAAGAGTTCATTTATGTCATGTTTGCCTGTGGTTACATGTACAGCCATATATTCACATAGTCAATAGACCTGGAAAAAAACAAATCCAGAATTTTTGGGCCAGTGTATATTTAAGTGAAACCACTTCAAATGTGACATACATATACTCTTCCTAACTTATGTCTGGTGTTATGATATAAAGGACAATCCATGAGCCCCTTCTAGCTTGAGCAGGTTCCTTCACCATATCAATATGATTGACAGATTTCTTTGAATTCAGTAGAAAGAGAGAGATGACAATCACTGTGTGTGGGTAGAAAGTGGGTTGCATCGAAGTAACTTTTTACATGAAAGTACTGCATGATTGAAAATGACATATCCCTGAGCTCATTGTCTTCTCCTCTATTAAATGCTGCCCTCAGGAGAACTGACAGATCTGATTTGATATTAAGTGGACATTGAAAACAGTTCTTTTGCATGGATCAAACTATATTTCCAGGTCAATCCTTCATTTAACAATAATGAGATCCACTCTAACAAGTTACAAAAACATGGCTCATTGAGAGATATTTTATAGATGTGAGTAGGAATGTGTTTTGTACTTGAAACATAAAGGTTTTTTCTTTTGTATAGCTTGTTTATAAGCTCCATACGCCTAAACTTACTGCTTACCCCCTTAAAGGGAACCTGTCACCTCGTTTTCAATAAGACAGGTTACAGAGGTCCATTACAGCTGTATTGCAAATATGTCTTTTCTGCCTTCTCTAAGCATTTGTATTACAATATAATTGTGTGTTATAACTTACCTTGGATCCTTAACCAAAATAATAGAATTAATGGAAAGTATAATGAATGTTTACATATATTGTATTGCACACAATTGTGCTACATTAGCAACTCTAAATACAAAATGGCCTCTCAGATAGAAAACAATAATACCAAGGCAAAACACAGAGAGGAAGCTGCCACAAATCCCATAAAATAATAATTTTATTAATACACAAGTTAAAAAACAATTCATACATAAAATAATAATGTGATGAATGCATAGGAAAATTGGTGCTGAGCAGCAGGTCTATAATACATGTAACACCTAAATGTGGTTAAACATATATAAGGGTATTCACTGAGGTATATCCCAAAATTCTGGAACAAAGTTACATCAAGATACATAAAAAATAAATAACAGGAAAATGTCCAAAGGTGTTAGGAGTACATATTGTAAAGTGCCAGAGAATAAAAGTGGAAGAGCAAGAGCTCCAAGATATAGCATCAAGAAATTCAGTACAGGCAGTCCCCGGGTTACATACAAGATAGGGTCTGTAGGTTTGTTCTTAAGTTTAATTTGTATGTAAGTCGGAACTGTATATTTTATCATTGTAACCCCAGCCAGAACTTTTTTGGTATCTGTGACAATTGGATTTTAAAAATGTTGGGTTGTCATAAGAATCATGATTATCAATAAAGCTTCATTACAGATGCCTGTGATAACTGTTACAGCTCTTTACTGTAGCATAGGGCTAATGTACAATAAATTACCAATATCCAGTGGTTCGTTTGTAACTAGGGCTTGTATGTAAGTCGAGTGTTCTTAAGTAGGGGACCGCCGGTATATTACCTCAGGTAAGTGAAGAGAGACCATGCTGCCCAGCACCAATTCCTGACACGTGTTTCGGTCAACTGACCTTTGTCAAGGGGGGTGATGTCAAGGGGATCCTGGCAGAATTCTCTGTGTAGTCCCAGGGGTTAGGCTTTGGTTTGAACGCATTTAAAAAAAGAACATGTGACTTGTCTGTGCTGCTCACTCCTCAGCTCTCAACCCCACTTTTGTGTACAGGAGCTGTACAGGAGAAAAACGGTGGGGCTGAGAGCTGTGGAGTCTACAGCACAGACAAGTCACATGTTGTTTTTTTAAATGCATCCAAACCAAAGCCAAACCCCTGGAACTACCCAGAGGATTGTGTCAGGGTGCACTGTTATAACACACAATTATATTGCAATGCAAATGCTTAGAGAAAGCAGGAAGGCAGATTTGTCTGCAGATATGATGGGCAGCTGCAGCCTGTCTTTGGTGAAAATGAGGACCCTGCTGACAGGCTCCCTTTAAATCTACATAATTCCTCAGAATCTGGTCTTTCCTTTAATAGTAACTCAGCACAACATGTATCAAAATGCACTTCTGTACAGTCACAGATGTTGGCTGGTTACAGGCTCATATATCTTTGTTTTAATTCTCATTGGATCTATGTACCAATAAAACAGATATACCTTTTGTGTTTAGATGGCAAGCTCCTGCGAACAAGGCCTCCATCTCTATCTTTTTATATTGAATAAAATGATTATTTCAGGATTGTATACTGTGCTGAAAACAGAAAACATTTTTTTTCTTCAGTAATATCTATTTCTAACTTAAACCGTTTTCTTCAGTCTTCCACTTACTATTTTTTCTGTGATGCTGTCCCTTTTAACACCATATGCTTTTTAGTACTCTTTTTTTCCACTCCGCCACACATCTGCAAGTATATTCACATAGAACATGTACTTGCTACAGAATTCAAGTTAAATTTCCTATCTCAAGTTCACAGTCGTAGTCTAAGTTAAAGTGTAGCTCTAGGTATCAGAGCGGCTCATATTATGTCATGACTGTAAATGCTATTACTTTTACCAGTGCTGTGCACATTGCTGGTGCAGACAGGAACCAGATAGACAGATAGACGCGGTTGTGCTTTACTTTCTAACAGGGTTCCAATGACGAGAAGCTAGGGGCATTGCCAAGGGACATGAAGGGGGAAAGGGTAACAGGGTAGAACGTCCATGCATCCAATAGCTCTTCCGCCTCATTGACTGGATCTCTGAAGGAAACCAAGAGGAATAAAAATTGTTTTTGTAGAAAAGCAGCAATACCTCAGATTCAAACTAGAGCCATTGTAACATGTTTACAGCCATTGATAAGATACTCTTCAGGGTTTATAAAGTACAGCATTTCATAAAGCATTATATGGTTGTCTCGATGCCCAAGCTCTCAGTTTCTGTTCTTGCCATCATTACAAAACTTTTGTCTTGAGATTTAGAAGCCATTAACTGGATAGAATTAGCCCAAAATGTACCATAATATTGTTTAGTAACTGACCTACAAAATGTAAGCATTCTAATTATAAATGTACAGTTGATGGACTGTTTCACACACTGCTATGTTAGTCTGTTTTTTGGAACAATTGACTATTCTGTTTTTTTACATGCATTCCTGGTTGTAGCTTGACAATACAAATGCTGTTCAAATAATCACTTTGTGAAGGTGGCTTTTAACCCAACTATGTTCCCTTTGTCCAAGTGACTGTAAATTCGTTGCATCCAAACTTAGTTCCATACAACGAGAATATTTTTGCAGCTTTCAGCAAATTATATCTCTATAAATGTGTTTGTATAAAATTTAAAATGAAATAGTTTTGTTCCAGAATTGCGGTGTTTGCAATATATATATTGCAGACATTACATTCCTGTTTTTTTTCTTATCACCTTCATCAAATCCAAAAATGTTCTCTAGCTCCCTCCATCCATTTACTTGTTGCAGATGTAACAAAACATCTCAACTTGTCGGATGCAACAAAAAAGTCTCATCTGAGACACAAAAGTCTCAAAAATAATCACAAAATAACACACAACGAGGTGATAAATCCCCCTATAATTCCTTGTCTACTATTGCAATCAGTACAATTTTTTTACCTCCTTTTAAAATTAAAGCACCTTAAAATGCTGAACCTTTCTTTTAGGGATGTCACTAGGTCAGTGGGTGCACTATTATGTGGGGGGATTCCTTTCCGTGGGCAATGTTAGGCAGGGTACCACAAACAGAGTGGGCATTATTAGGAAGGAGGAAACAATTTGAGAGGGAGGCGTTATTAAGAAGAGGGCCACAATTATGGGGGTATTATGTGTAAGGGAACACAATGAGAGGGAATTAGTGGGGTAACAGGGATTAAGTGTGGGTGGCATTGAGTGCCAAAAAAGAGGGCTTTTTTTAGTGAGCTTGATCATGAGGCTCCACTCACTTAAAAAGCCAGCTCTTTGGGGTCCTAAACGGCTCCCTATTAAATTTATAATAGGTAGCCTCGGTCCAGTCAGACACGCCTCTCCACACAAATTTTGTCCCAATTTTATTGGGTTAAAGGGGGTGTAGTTATCTGATTAGGAAAAGGGTTAAATGAGCCATTGAGACATGACAGGCATATGATAGGGACAGTTGTTTTTGTACATGTGAACATGTGAGGGGGTTATGTACGGGCATATATACTACTGGAAATTCAGCACATATGCTTTAGAGCCCATGCCCTGCATCTTTACTACTCTAACAATGCCCCTGCTTACTCTGCAAAGTGAGATTTATGATAAAGTAGCCAGACTTGTATATACTTCCAAATAGATGATCAATAACCTTTGAATGTCTGAAGTAGTAGTAGTAGATAATTATTTTACCAAGTAACTCAGGCAATAGAGGTGTTTGCTGCTGCAAGGGTTACATTATTAATTCATTATTCCATTCACGCTACATTCAGAGATGTCACTGGATATTACTGGATAATAATCACTTCTCAATGTGTAGGGCTGACATACCGTGTTGAAGAACTATATCTAAGCTGGCATTATATAGGTATCCACCTTATAACTGAGCTGCCTTGATAGAAAAGGTATACAATTGATATTCTGTGTCCAAAATACATAAAAGTTATTTGGCAATGAGGGTGAACAACATATGTTTGGGTCTCTGAGCTAAACTTTTGACACACTTTTCATTTTTGTTCATACTAAAATTTGTGATGTTTTGTATTTAATCTTTATACGCGCTATCTATTTGTACTTCTACAGGTGATGTGTTCATACTCGTCTTCAGCATTGACAGCAAAGATTCCTTTGATGAGGTGAAAAGGCTGAGAAAGCAAATCCTGGAAGTAAAATCATGCGTTAAGAACAAAACAAAAGAAACTGGAGAATTTCCCATGATGATCTGTGGAAACAAAAGTGATTGTGGGGAACACCACCGCAAGGTACGCACGGAAGAGGCAGAGCGTCTTGTTTCTGGGGATGAGAATTGTGCCTATTTTGAGATCTCAGCCAAGAAGAATATAAATGTGGATAAAATGTTCCAAGTTCTTTTCAGTATGGCCAAGCTTCCTAATGAAATGAGCCCTGCTCTTCATCGCAAGATCTCTATGCAGTATGGAGATTCATTTCAGCCAAAGACTTTCAGATTAAGAAGGCTTAAGGAAATGGATGCATACGGCATGGTCTCTCCATCTGCTAGACGACCTAGTGTAAATAGTGATCTAAAATATATAAAGGCAAAAGTGCTTGGAGAGAGTCAAGGGCGGGACAGAGAGAAGTGCACTATTCAGTAAGTTGATCTTGTGGCATTGAACATAACAAAGTGCCTTTGAGCTTGCCAGGAACTCATATCTTACCCTTCACATTGTAGAAACAATTACAAAGCAAGAACCATGTCAATTTGATGGATTTTGTATTAATATCCTCTGGCTTGATTTCAGACTACAAACCCTGTGAAAACCACAAATGCGATAAGAACTTACGACGTTTAATGTACTTTTTGCCGAATTGAACACCTTCTAGTATCATGCATCTTGAGTTCATTGGTGCCACATTTCTCTTGATGTGAATGATAAATAAAAGTAATGAAGTGTATACCTAATGGACAATTGTGTAAATTTACAAAAATATTGAACTTATCGATTTCATGAACAATTATGTAGTTTTATTAAATCTAATAATGACAAAAAAGACTTCAAAAACATTAAAAGATAAATTAAAACGTACATCTTCCAGAGTAATTGTGAATATTGCACCTAAAGCTTTTATATTGTATCTCAGATTTATAAGTTTGTTATAGTGGAAAAACAGTCAGATTTTAGATTTTTTAAAAAAATGGAATTACAAAAATAAGTATCCATTTTTTTTTAGTTTTCTTTGTGCTAATGAGCGTTAAAATGGCCCACTTAATTGTTTAGTCAACTGCATGTTGCTAGGTATTAAGTGTGCACAGATTATGTAAAATGTAAGGTTGATGTGAATATGTTCTAATTCTCCTTTTTGTATTGATACATTATCATGCAGTGTTTTTTATTTTACACATTACTTCTGAAAATTATATATATATAAAATTATTTCTGCTCCGCTTTTGCGCTTTTGATAGCTATTGTGCTATTGGATAAAAATTGCAAATCATCCGTGTTCACAAGTTTTTATTTCTAATGCAAGTTTTGGAATTTTTACTGTATGTTTATTTAAATTTGTTCAGAAATTAATAGTATTTTCCCCCCATTTATAAAGAATATAGTTTCACCAGATTTAACCTCTTAATACTAATCTAATTTTCACCTTGAAGAACAAGCCTGTTTTTTCAAATCTGCCATGTGTTACTATATGTCAGGGGTCCCCAAACTAAGGCCCGCGGGTCACATGCGGCCCTTGGACCGTTTCCATCCGGCCCCATCCGGCTCCAAAAGCGCCAATGATTAGGCTCATGCTAGGGCCCCCACCGGGCCTCCGTCCGTCCACACAGCTAGCTCCTACCCATCAGTGTATAGTGCTCGAGCTTCATGCGGAAACAGACGCTTGAGCTCTATTTCTGGAGGTGGAGGGATGTGGCTGGAAGACAACCCCGCCGCAAATTGCTCCTTGAACCTGGATGTGCGGCCGCGTGACGCCTTCAACAATTCAATTCAATGACAATTCATGGAATGAATGGAGGGGTAAAGCATAGAAATAACAAATGGTGGGGGGTCGCATAGTAAATAATTAATTATGAGGGGCAGCATAGGAAATAATTATGAGAGGCAGCATAGGAAATAATTAATGGTGGAGGGGCAGCATAGGAAATAATTAATGGTGGGGGGCAGCATAGGAAATAATGGTTAAGGGGCAGCATAGGAAATAATTAATGGTGGAGGGGCAGCATAGGAATGTAAGGTTGATGTGAATATGTTCTAATTCTCCTTTTTGTATTGACACATTAGCATGCAGTGTTTTTTATTTTACACATTACTTCTGAAAATTATATATATATATATAAAATTATTTCTGCTCCGCTTTTGATAGCAATTGTGCTATTGGATAAAAAATTGCAAATCATCCATGTTCACAAGTTTTTATTTCTAATGCAAGTTTTGGAATTTTTACTGTATGTTTATTTAAATTTGTTCAGAAATTAATAGTATTTTCCCCCCATTTATAAAGAATATAGGTTCACCAGATTTAACCTCTTAATACTAATCTAATTTTCACCTTGAAGACCAAGCCTGTTTTCAAATCTGCCATGTGTTACTATATGTCAGGCGTCCCCAAACTAAGGCCCGTGGGTCACATGCGGCCCTTGGACCGTTTCCATCCGGCCCCCATCATCATTGGCGCTCCAAAAGCGCCAATGATTAGGCTCATGCTAGGGCCCCCACTGGGCCTCCGTCCGTCCACACAGCTAGCTCCTACCCATCAGTGTATAGTGCTCGAGCTTAATGCAGAAACGGACGCTCGAGCTCTATTTCTGGAGGTGGAGGGATGTGGCTGGAAGACAACCCCGCCGCACACTGCTCCTTGAACCTGGATGTGCGGCCGCATGACGTCTTCAACAATTCAATTCAATGACAATTCATGGAATGAATGGTGGGGTAAAGCATAGAAATAACTAATGGTGGGGGGTCGCATAGGAAATAATTAATTATGAGGGGCAGAATAGGAAATAGTTAATTATGAGAGGCAGCATAGGAAATAATTAATGGTGGAGGGGCAGCATAGGAAATAATGGTAAAGGGGCAGCATAGGAAATAATTAATGGTGGGGGGCAGCATAGGAAATAATTAATTATGAGGGGCAGCATAGGAAATAATTTATTATGAGGGGCAGCATAGGAAATAATTAATGGTGGGAGGGCAGCAAAGGAAATAATTAATGGTGAGAGGGGCAACATAGGAAATCTAATGGTGGGGGGGCAGCATATGAAATAATTGATGGTGGAGGGGCAGCATAGGAAGTAATTAATTTTGAGGGGCAGTCTAGTAATTAATGGGGGAGGAAGCATATTCAATAATTAATGGAGAGGGGTCCCGGTTTATTTAATAATTAATTGACCCAATTAATTAATTCATTTGGGCAATATATAAAATAGTTCACAATGGGGTGCAGTATATTAAATAATTAATTGAGGGGGGTAGTGTATTACAGATGTGGTCACATGAACTGCTATTTTTTTTATAAACTCCAATGGTCTGAGAGGGACAGTGAACAGCCCACTATGCAAAAAGTTTAGGGACCACTGCTATATGTGTTAATAACTTTAGAATGTTTTAACTTACCTAAGTGAATTTAAGTACCGTATATTTATTGTGACATGTTGTACTTCATGTAAGTGGGAAATTTAGGTTTTGCATTTGTTAAAAATTTGGTGAAATTTCAGAATTCTAAATGTTATGCTTTTCAGACTAATGGTCTTGCCATCCAAATTTGTAACTATTATTTACTACATGACTGCTTTATGTTGACATGATTTTTTATGTCATTTTATTTTATAAGGTTAATTTTTCAGGTTTATAATTTGAATAGCAATTTTCCAATTTGTGAAGGAAATTTCATAATTAAATATTATAGACAGCAATTTATTTTTAAAGAGTTTTAAAAGTCATACTTATTAGAAACCCAGTAAAAGCACACCATTTAGAAATATGCACCCATCAACCTATTTAAAACAGCTTTAGTTATAGAACAACTGTAAAGTATAAAAACTTTTGATTAACTCTGCACTTAGCTAAAATAAACAATTCTCTCATATACTGTCATTAGCCATCTTCAGCCATTTGCAAGCTAGGAGGGGTTTTACCTTGTCCCTCTGGCTGTCTTTGTTTGTTAGGAATCCTTATCGAGATGGTAAAGAGGAGTAGAGGGTGGATTGATGTTGTTGGGAACGGTTATTAGCAGATTTGCACGCCCCTAATCAGTAGCCTGCTGGATGCAGGAGAATATCAGTCCTGACAGCATGTAAAAAAACTCTACCACCTTAAGTGATATTGAAAGCAGGTGACTGATCAGACTCTAGATCAGTTCTAATAAATGGCATCGGATCCTGCACAGTATATATACAGTGCAGCCTCTTTGCACAGGAAATGGGTGATCTGCACAGGGCAGCTTCCATAGAATATAATGGCAAAATAATAAAAAAAATCAGTGATTGAACAAAAAAAACCTGTTTAAATAGCAAAGGGGTCCTCTCAGAGAGGTAGTCTTCTAAAGAGGTTTCACTGTGTATGTATATTGTCATCATGTGTTCATCATTTTATTCCTATGTAGGTGTTTTATGGTGTAGGTGGACATGTTTTACTATATCTTTTTCTTGGTGGTGTAGTAGATTACTATAAAAACATTTCTAACTATGATGCAGAGATCCACTGTTCTGTACCTTCCCTGTGTTGCTCTGCCCGAGATCTCTGTATAAGCAGTAACACTGATTCTGTGTCCCGATTGGCTGGGTTTGTGCACGTTCAAATGAATGCACTCAGTGCTCTGGCCTCACTGCCCTTAGCTGATGTCACAACCAGGAAGTCCCGCCCACTTCAGGAAAGGTTGATAGCATTTTTCTATTACCCCTTTATTTCATAATAAGAAGAAGCCAGAAACATTATTGTTGTAATTGTTTGTTAAAGCCTCAGCCCCGCCGTGCTAAAATTTTTTTTCTAAAGTAACTTTACAGTTGTGTTTTAAGCTTTTTAACCCTTTAACCCGTTCTTGTCGGGTTCCGGTGCATGGAGAGGGCTAACGGGCTAGCACTGATCGCTGGTGCAAAGCTGCCGCCATTTTTGTGAGGATCATCGCTCCCTGGTGAGCGGTGAGCAGTCGCCATGACAGCCTCCGGTCTTCCGAGGCCTGTCTCGTTTTAAACTATTCATTACAATGTGTTATCTGAACATTTTAATGAATAAGGTAGAAAATCCCCATATACTGCCATACTGTTATATGGCAGTATATGGTAGGATTGATCAGAAAACCTAGGGTTAAAGTACCCTAGGGGATCTGAAAAATAGTGAAAGTAATAATAAAAAAAATAGGAAAATCTAAATGGATGGGTTCATTATGTAAACAAAATGTAAACCGTATAATTTTAATCATAGGTATATGGTTGTATTGAAAAATCTAAATGAATAGGTTCTTTGCGTAAACAAAATGTAAACACGTGTAAATAAACCCAAAATGTAAACCCAAACAAATATGAAAATAGTCAAGATGGTGTCTGTGTGTGCATCCTGCATCGGTGTGCTGGAAAAACAGCCTTACACCGTTGCAGGGTGGGAACACAGCTCAGATAGACCAACTAAAATAATTTTATAGGAAAGTTTTATATGAAACCAAATATTTCCATCATATCACTATATTTTGTATTTTTAAGATCACAGGCTATGGCCCCTTTCACACTTGAGTTTTTTACGCGGGTTTTCTGCGCATGCTTTTGACGTGCAGAACTTGCATTGCACTCTGACCCATTGTAATCACGCACACGTGCATTTTTTTAACGCACGTTTAAATCTCAGCATGCTCTACTTTTGCAAGTCATGTGCGTGAAAAACGCACCACACAAGTCTATGGAGTTGCATTAAAAATGCATTGCACTCTGAGACACACGCAAGTGCAATGCAAGTGCAATGCGTTTTTCATGCTGCAATTGCGATAGAAAAGATAGAGCTCAGTCCAGAGTCCTTTCACTGAGACAAACTGAGACACTGAACAAACTCTGACTGAAAACTGATTGAACTCTGATGCAAAATGTCAGTTTTTCACTGACCAAACCCTGATTGCACCCTGATCAAACTCTGACGTGATCTGCAACGCAAGTGTGGAAGGGGCCTATGTTGTTCGAAACCTGATTTAATGTTTCTAAAAATATTCTTTGAGCATCCGACTGGTACTTCCCACATACTGTTTTCTGCATGGACATTCTATTATATAATTTACTCGTACACTGTTACAGGAGAGCAATTCTCTTATTTGAAAGGAAAATTTGTTATTGTAGATTTTATGTTTTACGTTCAAAAAACCAGGTGGATGAAGTGACTTTATTTCTTACTGTCTTTACTGTTGGAGCTATTCCTATTAATGAGATCAAATACCTTGACTTGTTTAATTCTAGTCTCTAAGCCCCAAACATTCCATGATAATATTTTAATTTAACTACTGCTGTTCCTCATTTAAATGCATTATCCATCCCACTGCATACATATACACTCACCGGCCACTTTATTAGGCACACCATGCTAGTAACGGGTTGGACCCCTTTTTGCCTTCAGAACTGCCTCAATTCTTCATGGCATAGATTCAACAAGGTGCTGGAAGCATTCGTCAGAGATTTTGGTCCATATTGACAAGATGGCATCACACAGTTGCCGCAGCCTTAGTCCATTATACGTATCTCCTCTCTTCTTTGTTTTGGGTACAACTAAATCAGGAATGGATGAACACTCAGAACAGGTGCAAGACTTTCCATTATACTTGTTTTTGGCTTACAATAAATTCTGCAATGAGAAAGGCACTTTAGAAAGATTTACAGTATATACTGTATTATGTCCACCAAAGGGCCTGATAAGTTGGGCCTGATAAGTTGAGCGTTACTCCAGTACTGCATTTGTACCGAATCGTTTGGCGTGTTGTTACCGTTGGTTGAATAAAGAACTTTAAGTTACTTTTATGCACAACATTGCCTACGCCTGGTCCCTGCTACAGCTGCATCACCACCAAAGGCACCCCAACTATTTACCAGGGACACATACTACAGACTCTAAGGGCTGCCCCAGGGAGAACCAGCACCACAGCCTCTCCCTCCATATCATTTCTTGCCAACACCACCTGCTGGAGACCTGCCAGGCTGTAGAACAGCCCTCCGGTCCCCATACCAAGCACAGTGACACTAGCGTGCCTAGGCCGCAACCACCAGCCACTCCGGTATTCCGGGCCCCGGCTGTCTCCAGGCCTCAAGAGAAGGCTAGGCCCCGGTGGGGGATGTTGCACAGGATTAAAACCAAAGCAGTCTATCTATTCCAGAAAGAACAGATATCCAAATGTAGACAGCACTGTTTCAGTGTCTTTGCATCTCTTCAGTACAGTTTAGGGAACTGGTTTAGCTAAGTGAGAAGCTTTTGACCAGGGACAGGAATTAAGTGCTCTCCAGTACTTTCTGAGAGCAGCGTAAGGAGAGCACTAACTTTCTGACGCTGTATACCCTTAGTATCTTCTACCGCAGTGAAAATAACTGCATTATGTAGCAGTGACTTTAACTGCGTCTGTATAACCATAGCATCTTGTTTATTATGACCGGTTCACAAATCCTGGGAGAAGCGGGTTAACAATCCGTTTCCCATCCCTTGTTTTAGGGGAGCTAGGGGAGCTAGCTTAGGTGGATGTGTGTCCCCTGGTCTGCAGCTCCAGGATCACAGTGCAAGAAGAGAAACAAGGTAAGTATTTTTGTTTATACGCAATTGGCTACTGGGGACATCACTGTGACTGCTGGTTATTGGGGGCATTATTGTGGCTACAGAGAACATCACTGTGACTAGTAGTTACTAGGGGCATCACTGTGTCTATTGGCTACTGGGGCTATCATTGTGACTGGCATCCGGGGACATCAATGTGGATACTGGCTACTGGGGCACCACTGTAACTACTGGGGGCATCAATGTGACTACTGGGGCATTACTGTAACTACTGGGGGCATCAATGTGACTACTGGGGGCATTACTGTAACTACTGGGGACATCATTGTGACCACTAATTTCTGAGGGCATCCCTGTGACTACTGGCTACAGGGGGCATCAATGTGACTACTGATGCATCACTATGACTGATGAGTACTGTGGCATCACTGTGACCATTTGTAGGCTATGTGACTAGATTATGTACTGTGAATGGTCATTGTTAATATTTAGGTGACTGTGGTGGCACTGTTACTATATTAGTTTGTTAATGTGTGGTGGCAGTGTGCCTAAATTGGCTACTGTTTGTAGACATTGTGACTATATTGGCTACTGTGTGGGGGAAGTTTGACTTTGTTGGCTACTGGTTGGGGAACCATTACTATATTGGCTACTGTAAGAGAAATGTTACTATATTGGTTACTGTGGGGGCATAATAGAGATCTCTAGGGGAAGAACAGACCTACCTACCGCCATACCACCCATTAGGGTCCCACAATCCACCACCCGGTGGTGGGGAAAATAGAGATAGAGAACAGGCCTAACCTACCACCAGACCGCCCATTAGGGTCCCACAATCCACCACCAGGACCAGGGACTGGCGGCTTCCTGGGGGCTGAGCACACAATGAGCCCTGTAAATAGACTGCACTTTAAACTGGTGCACTTTTCTTCTTCAGGCTGCCTCAGCACACAAGTCCCTCTGATGATTCCAATTGTGATGAAACGCGTCAGAGATATGTAGGCAGATGGGGGGAAGCGCAATGTGACAGGGACAGTCTTGGTACTTCTCTTGTAAGAGCAGGAGTTATTGGGGACTTGATAGGGTAAGCACCACCCTGATACATACCCCTTTCCCGCAGATATTGCTACCACAGTGTGTCTGAATCACGGTAAGACTCGTCCGACTGCCAATAGCAGACTGTGAGGAGAAAGGGCAATATTGTATATTTGTTTTTTAACTATATTTCTCCAGGTTATCTGCCAGAACCCAGAATTGGTACAGTATACCTGTTTTTACCCCATGTCACAGAATCTTTGTGCAAGTTTTAATGTGATATAATAAAGTTTAGAATTTTTAGGCACTATTTACCACTCTTGGGGTTTGATCCTTGCTTGTTGATACTCAATTCTTGTAGAGGGCCAAACAGAGATTATAACATATAATAACGCATGGTTTTCAACAATGGAACAAGGAAAAGAAAACATCCAAACAGCCTGGACACCAGTAAGTCATTAAGGCCACCGATTACACACTATAGGTAGATTCTGTGTCTCCCAAGTTGGGTATGTCTTCCTGGCTGGTATCCCAGGGTGCCGCTCTGCAGCATACTCACAGGTAATTAATCAGCATTGGTCAGGTGACAAGCCTCTGTCACAGGATTCTAAGGCTCGAGGAGTTAGTTAAAGGGACCCAATGCCCATATCACCATATCAAGTGAAAAAGCGGTACAGCGTGTCATATAGAAAAACAATGCAGCGTTAGAATGTCTGTCAAAGATCTAACAAGGTTCAATAAGTTCCCTTGTGCAGCACTACATATTCGGGCTGTTGCCTAAAAATTATTGGCATCTTCCATATGGACCACTGGTGCTGGATGAATTACCAGGTGTATGTCATGGAGGACCCCAGACCATACTTAAATCAAAGTCGCTGCAGAATATAAATCTCAAGCATCTGATATACTAGGGCTGAACAAAAAAAAAAGAGAGTCAATATGCCAATAGAAGGAGAGGTAAAAGAAGAACCTAAGTCAGTGATGGGCAACCTTTTGAGCTTGGTGTGTCAAAATTCGCCAAAAAACCGAGCACAACTCGGGCGATGTGTCACCTTTAGAAAAAAAAACTAATTTTGTGATATTTAAATAAAAAATATGTATAATTATTTAACTTAACTGCTTAGTGACTTCTTTGTTAATCTGTCAGTTGGTTTCTTTTGTTGGTCTTGCTGTTATTTAACTTGTGTGGGGTGCCATGAACTAAGATAAGTGAGGGGGAGGGGGAATTCTTCCAGTGATGGCGGACCTATGGCAGTCCAGCAACAGCTGGACTGCCACATGTTCGCCATCACTAGTGCAGCTATTCTGTACGTATAATGAGCTCCTCCTAGTGACTTTTTTGTTGCTGAATTTCATTGGCCAAATCTTCAATTGAAGGTTGGTATTTTAATTGAAGTTAATCTGTCAATCTGTTTCTTTTGTTGGTTTTGATATTATTTAATGCTGAGAATAAGGTCAGACAAAAGTAGGTGGAGGGAAAAATAGTAAGTACAGCCATTGCTATATTTTTCTGGGTGCTAAAAGTGTCTGGTAACTGATTCCAGGCACTCCAAATTTCCTGTTCATAGTGGCACTCCTCTTGATTCTCCAAGTGGCACCTTTCTAGATTCTCAAGCTTTGACCTCAAGTCAACAAACACCTGACCCCAGATGCTGTCCTGAAATTCTGCAAGTTGCATCTCCAAGTCATCAATTTGTATCCATTGGAAACTATTTAATTCCAAACTACTGTAGACTACTACATCAGGATACTTAATTATTTTTATGGTCTGTTCTAGGCTTCTAAATTGATTAACCCTATCACTGAACTGGTCAAGTAAGGAGTCTAAAACATGCTGGTACTTTATATGCAAGGGTTCCATTTCATTTTCTACAGCTGCACTACTTTGTTACTCAAGGAAAATACTTATAAGTTTTAGTTTCTACATCTCGCTTGAAAATTTTAAGTTTACAAAAGCTTTTATGCATTCAAACATAACATCAATACTTTTGCCAAAACCTTGTATAGCTTTAAGTTCAGTTCATTAACAGAGAGATCTGTAAAAAACACCAGGTTGTTGACCCACTTATTATCGTAGAGCTGAGGAAAGTTTCCCAGATCCTTATCCTCAAGAAATACCTTAATTTCTTCAAAGCACTCCATAAAGCGCTCAAGAACTTTGTCTCGGCTCAGTCATCGTACATTATTGTACATCAGCAGTCCACTGTAGGTGAAATCAACTTCCAGTAAAAGTGCAGAAAATTCTCGCTATTTTTGTAACAACTGACATTAAGTCGTTTAAGTCAGTGAATCCTGCTTTGGCACATAAAGCCTCCTGATGGATAATACAGTGAAAAGGCACAATCAGGTGTCCAATAGCTTCTGTAAACAATGTAACAAATCCGACTTTTTTCCCCATCATATTTCGCTTCCTGACGTACTTGTTGGCACTGATACTAACTTTATCAACTGTTCTGTCATTGTGAGACCATCAGAATATTGACCAATAATGGACTGAGCATGTGATGTGACATAAGTAGTTTCATCAAGAGAGATCAAAAAATATTTACAATTACTTATGTCTCTCTTTAATTGCTGTTGGATATTTGTGTTCAGTCTGATTATTCAGTCTTTTATGATATTTCTACTGAGTGGTAACTCAGATATTCTCTTACTAATTGCATCTTTATTCTGCATATCATGAAATAGAGCTGGTGCACATCTTAAGAGAGTTTCTTTAATAAATTCTCACTCACTGAGTGCTTTTCCATGCTGAGCTATGTAGTGAGCAATGCTCAGACTTGCAGATGTTAAATTTGTAGAGCTTTTTACAAATGTAAGGATGGAATTAGATTGGCTCTTATGAAGGTGTAGCTGCGTGGAAATGTATTCCTTCCTTTCATCCTCACTTTTTTTCAAGAGCTCGGAATGATTAGTTTTGAAATGTCTATTTATATTCCATGTTCTGCTTACTACCGTTTCACTACATAGAATGCAAAATGATCTGCCATTTTTTTCTAAAATGCCATACATCTCAGTCCATGTATCTTGAAAGGGTCGGCTACCACCACTTTACTGAACCTTGTTTTATTTTTTTTGGCTTCTCCATCACAGGGGCAGTGACAGAATATTTACAGATAGCGCTGCAGGCAATTAGGGGTTAACTGTCTATTAGGAAAGGACAGAGTTAATAAGCAGAAATAGTTAATAAGTGTGCGCAGTGTGATAAGGAGTATATACTATGCTGCAAGATGGCGTTCCTTATGTAAATTAATGGCGGGAAACGGCACCTATAGCACAGGCCTCTTCCAGCCTCCCCCTCACTTATCTCAGTAATGGCCAATCACAAAGATATGCGATATCACCGGGCCTCAGATATGCGTCCCTCGCGGCGTTCTGCTGCTCTCTAAATGAATGAAAGAAGCGGATGTACAAAGTAGTCCAAATTCATATAATAACTATGAATTCATAACAATAAAAACACTCAAACCAAACTAATGTCCCCGGTACTCCAAGGCATAGTTGAAAACAGGCTATATTGCAAATACAAAGAACAATATCAGTCACATATATAATATAAAGCCATCTACCAGCTCCATAGCCAAAGAAGTAAAAATGTTATGCCACTTGGAAGATGGCAATGAACAAATGAAAGATTTTTCCTCACATTAGGATTTTATTTGGCAAATTCAGTAAAACATAAGAAAAAATATTAAATTATGGTATACCCGTAATTGTATCGACCCATAGAATAAAGATAACATAATTATTAGACTTTACTGAACACCAAAAAAGAAAAAAATCCAGTACAGAATTGATGCTTTTCTACTCCTGCCCTAAAAATAAGTTCCTACATTTTCCACAATTGGAGATACAAGCGCCAAAATGGTAACACTGTAAAAAGCATCTCATCCCTCCAGAAAAAAAATGCCATCACATGGCCTCATAATGCAAAAACTAAAATTTTTAGCCTACAAGGGGCCAATGAGGAAACTGAAATCCTGGCAGCTGCAGGGCGCTCCTTCCCCTCTGCGCCTCGCTGTGCGCCCATAAAAAAAGTAACAGCCACATGAGTGGAGTCTCTGTACTCGGGAGAAATTGCAGAACAAATTGTATGGTGGATTTTCTCTTTTTATCTTTTGGAAATGTGTAAATTTTAGGCTAAATGAGCATATCACCCACAAAATTTGACCCCCCCTTCCATAAAGTAGTGCACATTAACCCCCGCTGTCTAACACCCTTAGACAGAGACAGGACTGGCAGTGCTCAATTCCTCAATTGAGATCCCCCCAACAAATAACAAAAAAGCAGTGTACCTTTTAACTAGTTTTAAGGACATTGGGGCAGATTTATCAAACTGTCTGGAAGTCAGAATATTTCTAGTTGCCTATGGCAACCAATCACAGCTCCCCTTTAAAATATCCATGAGCACTGGTAAAATGAAAGCTGAGCTGTGATTGGTCGCCATGGGCAACTAAAAATATTCTAACTTTCAGACAGCTTGATAAATCTGCCCCATTGTCTCCTGAGAAGTGCCCCCCAAAGCAGTGTACATCACATCACAGCCCAGCCCGGTAGAGAGCTCACTAAATAACTTACCTAACTTGCACAGACTCCAACGACACCTCTGGCCTCCGTTACTCCTCGTGTGCAGATGTTCCCGTGCAGGCACAGCACAGGTCGCGTCTTTGCGAGCCAGTGCTGCTCTGTCTCCATCTTCTGACGTCATTGCGCGGCCTCCGCAGACCAAGATGGGAAGACAGGAGCAGCAGCTGAATCACCGACCGACCGCCCGACAGGCGCCAGACAATGGCGACTGGCGCCAGACAACAGCTGCCGGCCACCGACAGCCCCGACCAGTCCGCCCCTGCACCGGTGTGTCACTGTAAGTGGGTACGCGTGTCATAGGTTCGCCATCACGGACCTAAGCCATGCAGAGTAGTGAGTGTCTTCACCAATGTCTTGGCCATAAAAACCATGTATAAGATTCCTATATCCACATGAAATTAATAAAAATAGTGTAAACATCAAATTGTTATGTAACAAAGAAAGAACAACATCCCCAACTGAATTAATGCAGAAAAATACCCAGGGGTTATATATATATACACTCACCAGCCACTTTATTAGGTACACCTGTCCAACTGCTCGTTAACACTTAATTTCTAATCAGCCAATCACATGGCGGCAACTCAGTGCATTTAGGCATGTAGACATGGTCAAGACAATCTCCTGCAGTTCAAACCGAGCATCAGTATGGGGAAGAAAGGTGATTTGAGTGCCTTTGAACGTGGCATGGTTGTTGGTGCCAGAAGGGCTGGTCTGAGTATTTCAGAAACTGCTGATCTACTGGGATTTTCACGCACAACCATCTCTAGGGTTTACAGAGAATGGTCTGAAAAAGAAAAAACATCCAGTGAGCGGCAGTTCTGTGGGCAGAAATGCCTTGTTGATGCCAGAGGTCAGAGGAGAATGGGCAGACTGGTTCGAAATTGGACAGTAGAAGATTGGAAAAACGTTGCCTGGTCTGATGAGACTCAATTTCTGCTGCGACATTTGGATGGTAGGGTCAGAATTTGGCGTCAACAACATGAAAGCATGGATCATTTGGCGTCAACAACATGAAAGCATGGATCCATCCTGCCTTGTATCAACGGTTCAGGCTGGTGGTGGTGGTGTCATGGTGTGGGGAATATTTTCTTGGCACTCTTTGGGCCCCTTGGTACCAATTGAGCATCGTTGCAACGCCACAACCTACCTGAGTATTGTTGCTGACCATGTCCATCCCTTTATGACCACAATGTACCCAACATCTGATGGCTACTTTCAGCAGGATAATGCGCCATGTCATAAAGCTGGAATCATCTCAGACTGGTTTCTTGAACATGACAATGAGTTCACTGTACTCAAATGGCCTCCACAGTCACCAGATCTCAATCCAATAGAGCATCTTTGGGATGTGGTGGAACGGGAGATTCGCATCATGTTACACGTCGATAGCAGTGGTTGGCTGGCCAGATCAGGTGACCCTGGGATAGACTAGCCGCTGCCCGCGCTGCTCGGATCATTCTCTGTCTGGATGCCGCTAGGGAGAGAGCTGCTGCTGGTCAGGGAAAGAGTAAGGCCCTTTCTCCACTGGCGTTTTTCACGCGCGAGTTCTGCGCGTGCATTTGACGCTCAGAACTCGCATTGCACTCTGTCCCATTGTATTCAATGGGTCTTTCTCCATTAGCGTGGTTTTTAACGCGCGTGCTTGCGTTCATTTGCACGCGCGTCAAAATCGCAGCATGCTCTATTTTTGCGGGTCACGCGCGTTTTAAAGCGTTAGGCTGTTCTATTAGAATAGTGTTAGGCAGGAGTGATTCTACAAGAACCCAACAGCCCTTCATAGGGCTACAATATCGTTTTATTTTACTTTTTTTTGGTTTGCCTGTGGCTGGGCTTGCTGGCATTAGTAGTGCAGCTAGTACCATATTAAGATATGGGGGAAGAAGATTCCCTTGTTGATAGCCAAAGCACCCTCAGGTCTGTTTCTCAGCGCATATCGGAGGAGGTGGAGGAGGATAAGGAGGAAGAGGAGGAGAATGTTGGCGAGACAGAAGAGGGGAGCATTGCTCAGTCCTTCACTGTTCAGTGTGTATGGGCAGAAGAAGAGGAGTTGGAGGAGGAGGAAAGGCCAGTGAGGGGAGTGAATTCTTGCGCGTTGGGACTCTGGCTAGGCTGCCTATCCCGTGACCCTCGTGTTCAAATAATTTATTCCAGCACCGATTACTGGGTATTCCCTCTTCTGCACCCACGGTACAAGCAAAATCTTTCCACTCTCATCCCTGGAGAGGAAAAAAAAAAAAAAAAAAAAAAAAACCAGCAGGCCCTGGTGCACAAGCTGAAACAGTATTTCCCTTCTGACAGCGCTAGCGGCAGAGGGCGTACTTCTGTGGGACAAGTAGCGATGGAGAGTAGGCGAGCAGGCAGCTTGTCCAGCACTGGCAGGGGTACGCTTTACAAGGCCTTTGCCAGTTTATGTCACCCCAGCAAGACACTGTCACCTGTCCCCAGTCTCGGCAGAGTAGGGCTGATCTTTACAGAAAGATAGTGAGGGAGTACGTAGCTGACCATACCATTTTCCTAAATGATCACACAGCTCCCTACAACTACTGGGTTTCAAAGATGGACATGTGGCCCGAACTGGCGCTGTACGCCTTGGAGGTTCTTGCCTGCCCTGCCGCTAGTGTGTTATCAGAGCGGGTTTTCAGTGCAGCTGGTGGCATCATCACCGATAAGTGTACACGCCTGTCAACTGACAGAGCTGACAGGCTGACCCTTATCAAGATGAATGAAGCCTGGATTTTTATTCTTCCAAAAGGTGAATGGAAGAAGTCAACCTGAATTAATGTATGAACTCCTCCTCCTCATTGTCCTCCTTCTCTCACTTTGTACACTAAAGCGGAGGACACTGGCTATTTTTTGCCAGGGCCAACTGGCTGCTCTAGCATAGTACTTTGTATTAATTTTTATGGAGGCACCTACCCGGTCCCTGTTTTAAGACAATTTGGGAGTGACCACTTACAGGCACTCCAATTAGTTAATTTTATGGAGGACCGCACCTACTGCTCCTCTGGTTGAAACTTTTTGGACTGCCACATACAGCACTCAGTTATTAATGTTTTCTGGAGGACACCTACCTGCTATTGGTTTGAAACAGTTTGGACTGCCAACATACGGGCCCCTATCCCAAATTAATTGTCGCCATAGCAGCTCAGCCTGTCGTCTTTTTGAGTGCCTCCACACGTTGTCTCCATTGCTGACGCCACACATCATCGCCATAGATGCCTCAAAGTCGTTCCATTATAGCTGCCTCCTACATGGTTCCTTATCAAACGAAACTGTGTCAGGCAGAACAGAATTCTGGGTTGTTTCATGGCTTCCACATTCACCCCCCCCCCCCCCGCACTTGTTACTTTGTCGCCACCCTGCTGTGTAATCCACAAAAATATACTGGCAATCTTTTATCATTTTAACGATATTATTTCAGCACTTCTGGCATCTGGTTTACATTCCCCTCACCGCATAACCCAAACTTGATAAGAACGCTATACACTTGATCTTATACAAAAGTTCTTAGAAGTGCTGTGTGGGGAGTAGCCTAGAGACAGAGGCTTGGATTGGCGAAAGCTCGCCTGGCAGCGGAGCGCCAGCATCCATCCCAAGATTCCAACTAACATAGTTAAACGCAGCCCTTTAAATCTATACTAGTTCACATGCCTCATACCATGGTCCCCTTATCAACAAGAAGCTGTCAGGCAGCAATTTTGGGCTTTTTCATGGCTTCACAATCAAACTTTGTTAACCTTTGCGGCCACCCTGCGTGTATCCACAAAATATACTGGACCAACTTTGTATCAGTTACCGATATTATTTCAGCACTTCGTGCGCATCATGTTACATTCCCCTCACCCGCTATAACCCAAACTTATAAGAACGCTACTACACTGCTCTTATACAAAAGGTCTTAGAAGTCTGTTTGGAGTAGCCTAGAGACCGGGGCTTGGATTGGCGAAAGCCCGCCTGGCAGCGGAGCGCCAGCTCCATCCCAAGATCCAACTAACATAGTTTTAACTGCAGCACCTTTAATCTACTACTAGTTCACTGCCTCCATACATGGTCCCCTTATCAAACGAGCTGTGTCAGGCAGAATTTTGGGTTGTTTTCATGGCTTCCACATCAAACTTGTTAACTTTGTCTCCACCCTGCTGTGTAATCCACAAAATATACTGGCAAACTTTTATCATTTACCAATATTATTTCAGCGCTTCTTGTGCATCTGTTTACATTCCCCTCACCCGCTATAACCCAAACTTATAAGAACGCTACTACACTTGATCTTATACAAAAGGTTCTTAGAAGTGCTGTTTGGGGAGTAGCCTAGAGACAGGGGCTTGGATTGGCGAAAGCTCGCCTGGCAGCGGAGCGCCAGCTCCATCCCAAGATCCAACTAACATAGTTTTAACTGCAGCACCTTTAATCTACTACTAGTTCACTGCCTCCATACCTGGTCCCCTTATCAAACGAGCTGTGTCAGGCAGAATTTTGGGTTGTTTTCATGGCTTCCACATCAAACTTGTTAACTTTGTCCATATACAGCCCCCCAGCTTAGTAATATACTGTATCCCATATACAGCTCCCCAGCTTAGTAATATACCGTATCCCCAGCTTACAGTCATCGCCAAATGTTTTGAGAATGATACAAATATTATATTTTCACATAATCTGGTTTTCATGTGTGTTTGTCAGATGGTTTTATCACATACAGCCTCTTTAGAAATTTAGCTTATTAGGGCAATAAAAGTTAGAAAAAGATACAGGGGACGTGAGGTTCAGTCCTTAAAAGGGCTATCCTCAAGTACAATAGAGGCACCTACCACACAATCTACCTTAATAGGTACCTTAATCTACCTTAATAGGTACATCCATGGTAGTAGGTTTCCTTTAAGTGTACATGAAAAAAAAATAAAACTTATAGATACCTATAGTTCCCACAGCGTGTTGCTCCCCTCTTCTATGAGCCGAGGCTTCGCTTAGAGACACAGGCGGCGTGACATCACCTGCCGCCTGTGTCCCTGTATCCCACCTGTGTCTTAAATAGACAGGTGTGATTTATTTATTTGGTGGGTGATTCGGGCGGCATCAGGAGCTCGAATCATCCACATTAGAGCGACAAATTTTGCTGCTCCTTAAAGGGCTCGCATTCTGCCGTCCTGAGATTTTCATCTCACCTCATGGTAGATGCAGTCCTGCGAGGAAGGCTTCCTCTATTCCCCTGGTATTACGTATTAGACCCACAGTAGGCTTAACAGTATCTTCCTCTGAAGATATTCTTTCGGAATTTGCTGCTTTTTGTAGGGAGCTTTAAACATCTAGATTCTCCAATACAACTACTGAACACTCTGAGTATTTGGATGAGCTTTTCCGGTCCTCTCCCCAGAGAGTGCTCAATTGCTAAAAGCCCCCATACCCGTGGAGGAGATCACTGAAACTCTTCAATCCATGTGCAAGGGTAAGGTGTCTGGCCCTGATGGTCTCCCTTTAGAGCTTTACTGTTGCACCATGCAGACTTAGAAGTGTATGACATATACTGCACACTACCTGCTGTAGACACTGAGACCTACAGCAGCTGGAGATTACCTTAACCCTATAAGAGGTACAAGTTTAGGATTACCAAGCAGCTTCCAGGTGAATCCATGAATGCCTGTGTGACACCGTCAAGGGAATAATCACAAATCTGTGCTTTTGCTGATAATGAGGACTAATTTGGTAAGCTTTGTGCAGCGCTGCATAATCTGTGTGTGCTATATAAATAAAGGAATTATTATTATTATGAAATTTTAACAATTGTAAGTAATTGTTACTTGCACATAAGACGCAAAGCACTGCAGTAAGACTACTCTCTACATGATTTTCTCAAAAAGCCTTGTCATAGAAATAGCAGATCATCAGGACACTACAATGGAAAAAAGGTGACATTTCCCAGATATATAACATAAAATTTAAAGCTAAAGCAGACTACAGAACTCAGAAACAAAAGAAATGTTACCGATGTGGAAGTGGAAGCCATATAAGGGGCAGAGCTTCATTATTATAATGTTATACAGGGGGTCCCCTACTTAAGAACACCTGACTTACACACGGTCCCTAGTTACAAACAGACCTCTGGATTTTGGAAATTTGCTGTACTTTAGTCCCAGGCTACAATAAACAGCTATAACAGTTGTCTGCAGTGAAGATTTATTGTTAATCCTGGTTCTTATGACAATCCAACATTTTTAAAATCCAATTGTCACAGAGCCCAAAAAAAATTTGACTGGGGTTACAATAATAAAGTATACAGTTCCAACTTACATACAAACTCAACTTAAGAACAAACCTGCAGAACCTATCTTGTACGTAACCCAGGGACTGCCTGCATCTGTTTTATCAGGAAAACCACTCAGCTCAGGGATTAACCAAGATATGATCCTGCATCAGTGTAGCTACAGCATTCTCAAGGTATGTTTAGTTTATACTGCATCAAATCAAATGGTAGATTTCCTTTAAACAAAAAAAGTGAATTTAGCAATTTAGCCTCTCTAGAGTTTTATGGTCATATAATTTCTGCTGCGGGAATACAGCCCGATCCTGAAAAGGTATAGGCAATAATGACAGAGGAGTAGTTGCGAATAAGCCCTTTCACTACTCAGTACATATAGAGGTAATTGAGCAGCGGTAGATTCTGCCTGGATAGGCAAGGGTTAAAAGAATGTCAATGTTATCATCCAATGATGTTCCACTATTGTAACTGGAGTGTGATTGGAGAAGGAGACCACCTGACTAAGGAGTAACCAAACCCTTATTCAGCAGAGGAGTTAGCTCTCTTGAAATCAAGCACTCATCACAGGAGGAGCTCAGAGGACATGCTCTGCACACAGGCCTCCTAGGCCTCATCAACTTCACACAGAGTGATACTGAATATACTCAGGATTAAAAGCTGCAGCTTCCAGCATTGGACACAGCTACATCCCAGCATGCCCTGCATCCAGGCAAAATCTTTCCACTCTCATCCCTGGAGAGGAAAGGAGTGTGAGAATGCATGAATACCAGCAGGCCCTGGTGCACAAGCTGAAACAGTATTTCCCTTCTGACAGCGCTAGGGCGTACTTCTGCGGGACAAGTAGCGAGGGAGAATAGGCGAGCAGGCAGCTTGTCCAGCACTGGCAGGGGCATGCTTTACAAGGCCTTTGCCAGTTTTATGTCACCCCAGCAAGACACTGTCACCTGTCCCCAGTCTCGGCAGAGTAGGGCTGATCTTTACAGAAAGATGGTGAGGGAGTACGTAGCTGACCATACCATCGTCCTAAATGATCACACAGCTCCCTACAACTACTGGGTTTCAAAGCTGGACATGTGGCACTGGCGCTGTACGCCTTGGAGGTTCTTGCCTGCCCTGCCGCTAGCGTGTTGTCCGAGCGGGTTTTCAGTGCAGCTGGTGACATCATCACCGATAAGCGTACACGCCTGTCGACTGACAGCGCTGACAGGCTGACGCTTATCAAGATGAATAAAGGCTGGATTTCTCAGCCAGGTGAAAGAAGCTCAACCTGAATAATGTATACACTCCTCATCCTCATTGTCCTCCTTCTCCTCCTCTTTGTACACTAAAGCAGAGGAAACTGGCTATTTTTTGCCAGGGCCAACTGGCTCTAGCTATAGTACTCTATGTATTTAATTTTTCTGGAGGGCCACCTACCCTGTCCTCTGTTTTAAACAATTTTTGGGAGTGCCACATACAGGCACTCAATCTATTTAATTTTTCTGGAGGACCACCTACCTGCTCCTCTGGTTTGAAAACTTTTTTGGACTGCCACATACAGGCACTCAATTTATTTAATTTTTCTGGAGGTCCACCTACCTGCTCCTCTGGTTTGAAAACTTTTTTGGACTGCCACATACAGGCACTATCCAAATTAAATTGTCTCCATAGCAGCCTCCACACGTCGTCTTTTTAGCTGCCTCCACACGTTGTCTCCATTGCTACCTCCACACGTCATCGCCATAGCTGCCTCCAAAAGACGTCCATATAGCTGCCTCCATACATGGTCCCCTTATCAAACGAACTGTGTCAGACAGAATTTTGGGTTGTTTTCATGGCTTCCACATCAAACTTGTTAACTTTGTCGCCACCCTGCTGTGTAATCCACAAAATATACTGGCAAACTTTTATCATTTACTGATATTATTTCAGCGCTTCTTGCGCATCTGTTTACATTCCCCTCACCCGCCATAACCCAAACTTATAAGAACACTACTACACTTGATCTTATACAAAAGGTTTTTAGAAGTGCTGTTGGGGAGTAGCCTAGAGACAGGGGCTTGGATTGGTGAAAGCTCGCCTGGCAGTGGAGCGCCAGCTCCATCCCAAGATCCAACTAACATAGTTTTAACTGCAGCACCTTTAATCTACTACTAGTTCACTGCCTCCATACATGGTCCCCTTATCAAACGAGCTGTGTCAGGCAGAATTTTGGGCTGTTTTCATGGCTTCCACATCAAACTTGTTAACTTTGTCGCCACCCTGCTGTGCAATCCACAAAATATACTGGCAAACTTTTATCAAATACCGATATTATTTTAGCGTTTCTTGCGCATCTGTTTACATTACCCTCACCCGCCATAACCCAAACTTATAAGAACACTACTACACTTGATTCGTATCCAAAAGGTTCTTAGAAGTGCTGTTTGGGAGTAGCCTAGAGACAGAGGCTTGGATTGGGCGAAACTCGCCTGCCCGGAGCGCCGCTCCATCCCCAGCATTCAACTAACCATATTTACACTCATCACCTTTTAACTACTACTATTTCACTGCCCTCCATACATGGGCCCCCTTAATCAACGAGCTGTGTCAGGCAGAATTTGGGTTGTTTTCCATGGCTTCGTCCACATCAAACTGTTTAACTTTGTCGCCACCCCGGCTGTTTAATCCCCAAAATAATCTGGCAAACTTTTATCATTTACGATATTATTCAGCGCTTCTTGCGCATCTGTTTTACATTCCCTCACCCGCTATACCCAAACTTATAGAACGCTACTACACCTTGATCCTATACAAAAGGTTTCTTAGAGTGCTGTTTGGGAGTAGCCGAGAGACAGGGCTTGGGATTGGCGAAAGCTCGCCTGGCAGCGGAGCGCCAGCTCCATCTCAGTCCAACACATGATGAAACTGCAAATCTACCTATTATCTAGACCTGCAGCCCTACTACTAGTTTCACTGCCTCCTACATGGTCCCCTTATCAAACAGCGTGTCAGGCAGAATTTTGGGCTGTTTTTCATGGCTTCCACATCAAACTTGTTAACTTTGTCGCCACCCCTGCTCGTGTGTAATCCACAAAATATACTGGCAACTTTTATCATTTTACCGATATTCAGCACTTCTTGCGCCATTCGTGTACATTCCCCTCACCCCTCATAACCCAAACTTAAGAACGCTACTACAACATTGATCTTATACAAAAGGTGTCTTAGAAGTGCTGTTTGGGGGGAGAGCTGAGAGACAGGGCTTGGTAGGCAAAAGCTCGCCTAGCAGCAGAGCGCAGCTCCATCTCAAGATCCCAACTAACATGTTTTAACTGCAGCACCTTTAATCTACTACTAGTTTCACTGCCTCCATACCGTGTCCCCGGTATCAAAAGAGCTGTTCAGGCAAATTTTCAAGGTGTTTCACCAGATACATAGTGGAACTCGGCCAATTCTGTCGCCGCCTGCGGGGAGACCTGAGTTGCAATCATAGCAGCCGCAATATGGATGCCCCATACTGTCGCTCTTAATCATGAACCATTTCCGTAAAAACATTAAAAAAGAACCACTATGCTATATCCATTATTCCTAGGTGAAATATTCAAAGACCCGGCATGCTTTGAAAATTATAATTTTTTCAAAGTAAACGTTCTCTGGCCCCCAGGCCCATTTGGTGGGATAGCCGAGAGACAGGGGCTGAACAGGCGAAGCTCGCCTGGCATGGAACGCCAGCTCCATCCCAAGATTAGCAGCCTCAGAGGCATCCATGCATGCTGCACCCCGCTGTTTTCTGTCCATTTTGCCTCCACGATCCTCCACAGCGTCCCCAATGTCTCATTTCAAACTCCTAATACCCCAGACACTGGAGCCACGAGAGGATATGCAGCACATCATCCCCTTATCAAAGATGCTGTGTCAGGCAGAATTTTCAGGTGTTTTCACCAGATACATAGTGGAACTCGGCCCATCTGTCGCGCCATGCCTGAGACCTGAAGTTGCAATTCACGCAGAGCCGCAATATGATGCCCATACTGTCGCTCTTAATCATGGAAATCGTCTCCATGGCTGCCTCCACTGTCGTCCCCTTATAAACGAGCTGTGTCAGGCCATTTTCGGGTGTTTCACCAGAATAGTTATGGAACTTGGTCACTATGTCGCCACTATGCTGTGTATTCGACTAAATATTACCATCAACCTTTTGTTCACATAGGAAATCATTTCACGCGAGCTTCTTGCCTCACCTCCTTTGGTGAAGCCTGAATCCATTTTAGGGTTAATGTTCGCCATGACACTCTCTAGCCTGCCGCTGCTGCCGCTGCCTCTGCATGCCGTCCCCTATAGTGTCAGGGTCAATTATTGCATGTTTTAGATGCTATCTAGCCTCATTCGGTCACTCTGTCATGGCCATGCTGTTGCCCATCATTTTGGCATAATGGTGCGATTAAGCAGCCTCAGAGGCATCCATGCATGCTGCCCCTGCTGTTTCCTGTCCATTTCCGTGGTGTTTCCATCCTTTTCTGAGGTTCCCAGGTGTTTGGCCAAGCTTCCCTGTGCAGAGCCTTGGTCCCCTTGAAAAATGCTCGAGTCTCCCATTGACTTCAATGGGGCTCGTTATTCGAGACGAGCACTCGAGCATCGGGAAAAGTTCGTCTCGAATAACGAGTACCCGAGCATTTTAGTGCTCGCTCATCTCTATTCGCCATCACTGACCTATGGTTATGCAGTCTTATTCTTTTTGGACACGGACATGTCAATACATATATGACAAAATCATATCTATATGTCAAATGTTGTCTAATAGGATAGGTCTTATTAGTGGAATTATTGGTGAGTGAACAAATACCCTTTAATCATGAGGCTACAGTTTTCACAATTCATGCAAGGGTAACAACTAGGTTTCAGTGAATTAGCAAGGTTTCTTATACTCTTTACTGGCCCTCTTTACTAAATTACTCAGAAATGTCTTTCCCCTCCTGCATAACAACAGAGGAATCTCTTGAAACCCAGTAATCATGATGTAGCCAGGTAAGTATAGGCCAATGTTTCCATATTGATTTCACCATATAGTGTGGGTGCCATAAGTCATGATACACAGTAATCTCTTGGGATGAGTAGGAGGAGTCGTCTTAGCCCCCGGGAGATGCTTTATCCCGGCTCTCTGCCAATTCTGGAGGATATCCCCTGTAGACAAACTTCCTCGCCATTTCATCTTATTGTTGCTCTGTGTCATTCAGGTTATCTACTATCCTGTGGACCCTAATCATTTGGCTACAGGGGAGAGATTCAATAATTCTCCTTGGATATGCACATCGAACCTCAACAGGTTGTTACTGTCCACTGGTTTCACATGTAGGTCAGTCAATACTCTGTCACCTGTCACATATACACGTGTATCCAAAAACTGTACTTGCGACTGAATAAGTCATGGCAAATTTAAGGGATAACTACAATTAAGGAATTTTTAAAAAGGTCATGAAAGACTTAATGTCCGTTCATATTGGTCCAATGACGTTTTAGAACACACACAGGGCGATAAGCACAAGACCACATTTTGAGGTGCTGTTAAAATTTCTGTATTACAGCGATAATAGTTATTGTCCTGCTGCTGGTGACCATGCCCAAGACCGATTGTACAAAATTAGGCCAGTAGTGACTCATTTTAATGAGAAATTTATGGAGACTTACACCCCACAAAAAAATATAGCCATCGACGAGTCACTTGTACTCTTTAGAGGTAGGCTTATATTTTGGCAATATTTGCCAAGCAAAAGAGCTAGATCAATGTTTACAGGCTCTGTGAAAGTGAAAGCCAAAGTCTGGATCTATGAGGGAAATGACTCTGGACTCTGTCCACCTGAGTACCCCCCTGTCCTAACCACAAGCGGTAAAATTGTGTGGGATCTTTTATTCCCCCTGATGGGTAAAAGCTATCACCTTTACATAGATAATTTCTATACAAGTGTCGCTCTCTTCCAGTGCCTGGTGGACCTTAAACTGAAATGGGGTGAAAGCAAGTCCTTGTGTCAGAGTAACATCATGCTGACAAGGCCAAGAGATGTTTTTGTCCTCACATCTATTCATGCAGATTACAGCACCCCTGTCTCCGTTAGAGGAACCAATGCCACAGTCCTCAAGCCTCAAGTTTTCATAGAGGAGTACAGCCAACACATGGGAGGGATTGATCTAGTTGATCAAATGCTTCAGCCAAATAATGCAATTCGATAGTCCCGCCGTGACAGCTGCCAAAAGATGGCAAAATTAAAAAAAAAAAAATTGTACAGGAGGTTTTAAGTTTTTTAAATGTATGAAAACTTTATAAAACCTATACAAATTTGTTGTCACACAGATCTTTATGTGGAAAAATAAAAAAGTCATAGATTTTTGAATGTGGAGAGTGAAAAATGGAAGTGAAAAAACTAAAAAGGGCCAAGTCGTTAAGGGGTTAATTCATCCGATAATTTCTTTGAAATGATGTCCTCCTCCACAGCCTGTTGTAAAATTGATGATAACTGCATGCAAAAAGATGAGAGGGGGTTAAAAGTAAGTTTTCTATAGCATTGCTTATCTTTGTGTTGTCTGTAAGCCTCTCTTTAGTACATTTCCAAAGGCCACGATACCACGTTCCCGCCTTTATCCGCAGCCTTGATCACTATAGTTCTTCAGTTTATTGAGGCAGTTACGTTCATCTCTTGTTAAATTACCATTATGTACATATTTAGGAATCCTCTCATATTGTTTGGTGATCATTTTCACAAAAGCATCTATTGCTGGACAGACTGTCAGTGATAGAAAGACGTTTGATCTGCTCTTGATGCAGGACGGAATAGTATTAATCCTCACTGATGAGTTAGTATGAAAACTTAACTGAGAATGCAAATAAATCTAAATTTAGAGAAGGTACAAACATTAGGCCCTTTGATAATAATTTTGTTTCCATATCTGAAAGTGGATATGTTGATAAATTAATTACCTTCAGCTACCCATGGTTGTCTTAAATCTAATCATGTTTATTCATTCTTATCCCATGTGATTGAGAGTGAGAGTCCCTTTTAAGTTTGTTTATGTTGAAACTTTCCACGTGTTGGCATCCTGTAGGATATTTCACTTAAAGTACTTGAAGCATGAAAATAGACCATCATGCATATGAGCCGGGGAGGTGGGTAGACCCCACGTGTATCGCTAGCAACGGGTGACTTCCTCAGGGGTAAGTGACAGCAATATGCCTTGTACTGTATACATATAAGGCCCCCCCCCCAGCAACACAGCCAAAAATAATAATGTGGTAATAACCTGCAGACAATACGAGGCACCATTGACAATGCGAGGTCAATTGATCCACGCATGTGCAAAGAGTTCCGAGTCATGTGAGTAATCACATGATCGGGAAAAGAATGGCAACTGCCAAAGCCGGCACATGCGCTATTTATGAAGATTTGTGCAGTATGGAGCAAATAAATGTTGATTACACTATTGGCAAACTAATAAGCCCGAACGCCCAATCTATACTAAAAAAAGAGAATACTAGCGTGTATACAATATGAGTAGAGATGAGTGAACACACTCGTCCGAGCTCGAACGAGCATTAGCGTACTCGTAACTGCTCATTGCTCGGACGAATACTTCGCCAGCTCGAGAAGATGGCATCTCCCGCCGTTTTGAATTTTGGCGGCCAGAAACAGAGCCAATCACAAGCCAGGATACTCTGCACTCCACCCAGCATGACGTGGTACCCTTACACGTCGACAACAGTGGTTGGCTGGCCTGATCAGGTGACCCTGGAATAGACTAGCCCCTGCCCGCGCTGCTCGCATCATTCTCTGTCTGGATGCCATTAGGGAGAGAGCTGCTGCTGCTGCTGCTGCAGGGATAGCGTTAGGCTGTTATATTAGCTTACTGTTAGGCATGATTTAGTCTAACAAAACCCAACAGCCATTGTTGGGCAGAATAACGTTATATATATTTTTTTTTTGCTTGTGGGCTGGGCTCTAGCACTAGTAGTGCAGCTAGTACAATTTGTGCGAATTTGCAGGAAGACTTGCGAACGTTTATATTTAGCTCTTAGTGACCACATATCCATCTCAAACACTAAGTGGGACAATTTATTAGGGTTTGATTGAATTAGGCACAGTCTGACTTTGTTTTGGGTTTTTTTTTCAAAACTTAAGTAACTTAAATCCAGTTGTGTCTGTCAGTGTAGGTTAGAAACTAGGCATGCAAGAACCCAACCGGCTTCTTAGGGCTACAATAGCGTTATATATATATATTTTTTTATTTGCTTGTGGCTGGCCTTGCTGGCGACTAGAATGCAGCTAGTACCATATTGTGACGAATTTGCAGGGAGACTTGCGACCGTTATATTTAGCTCTTAGTGACACACATATCCATTCAAACACCTAAGTGGGACAATTATTAGGGTTTGATTGAATTAGGCACAGTCTGCTTTTTTTTTTTTTTTAACTTTTCTTTTTTTTATATAACCCAAAGTCATCAGGCACGCCACAAATCCAGTTGTGTGCTGTCAGTGTAGGCTAGAAACTAGCCATACGAGAACCAACAGGCCTTCTAGGGCTACAATAGCGTTATATATTTATTTTTGGTTGATTTGCTTGTGGCTGGCCTTGCTGGCACTAGTATGCAGCTAGTACCAATTGTGACGAATTTGCAGGGAGACTTGTGAACGTTCGTTTAGCTCTAAGTGACACACATATCCATCTCAAACACCTGAGTGGACAATTATTAGAGTTTGATTGAATAGGCACAGTCTGCTTTTTCTTTTCTTATTTTTTTTCAGAACTAAAAGTCATCAGGCACAGCACAAAATCATGTGTGTGCTGTCAGTGTAGGTTAGAAACTAGCCATAGCAATAGGATAGCATCGTTTTGTTAAAAAAACAAAGACACAAAAAACACAAAAAAAACAAAAAAAAAAAACAAAAAAACACAAAAAAAAATTACAGTTTACACTTTAATTTTGAAAATGTGGAACCCGAGGCTAGGGTAGAGGACGAGGCATGGGCGTCCAACTACTGCAGGGTCAAGGCCGTAGTCCTGGGCGGGGTGAGACACCACCTGCTGATAGGGAGCAGGGGGACGCCGCAGAGCTACACTCTTTTGGTTCATGTCTCAAGTTACTGGGACTCGTGGTAGAGCACTGTTGAGGCAGAACAGTGCGAACAGGTGATGTCGTGGATGTGGGACAATGCTTCTAGCCATTTGTCCACCAGTCAGTCTTCCATGCAGTCACCTATGTCACCGAAATCAGCACTCCTCCAGCTCCTCCACCTCCACCGTCTTCGCCTGCTACTTTTTCTTGTTCCTTAACATGAAGAAATGGCTTGCAGGAAAAAAAATTTAGCTCAAACGAGGAAGTCATCTCCGAGACAGAGGCGTATTTTGGAGAGTTCGACAATCCTATTTTTTTGAGGGGTTTAAAAAGGGCAGGAGCGTTGGGAGATATGTTTTTCAAAAGGGGACTATGTTGAAATAAAAAAAAAAAAATGGTGTTTCATTTCTAACAAGGGTACTTATTGAACCGCCCTCGTACAGCCTCCCTAGTATTAACTATATTCAGGCCTCAGTAAACACTATATACAGCTCCCTAACAATAACTATATATAGCCCCCCCCTGTAATCACTTTATACAGCCCCCCAGTATTAACTATATCAGCCCCCCCAGCATCAACTATATATACCCCCTGCATCTGCAAACGGTGCAGGGTATTGGGAATTGTTCTCTGGTATCATACAGTTATTTATTTAAGTATTTATATATTTTTAGTCTACTTTATTGTACTCAAGCTAATTATTAGGTGTATACCACATATACTTACTCTTAGTCAATGTTGGACTGGCCCACCAGAGTACCAGAGGATCCTCCGGTGGACCCTTGTTCAAACCAATACTGAACCCTGCAGAAAACAACCCAATCTGCTAGAGTCTATTTTCTGGAGGATGAATGAAAGTTGACCCACAGATTATATTGTCTCATGGGCCTAAGGCACCCCAGACCGGTAATGCACAGTGTTTGCTTTTGGTAGGCATTTTCCTGACAACAAGACAATATTCTCAAGGAACAGTCCAAATGTACTGAATGTTCCAAGGAGCAACCTAAGACCATCCAATTATGCATCCATTTTAGAAGTCCATGACAGCTGACAGCAAAACCGAGTGAATGGTATTAACCCTACCCTCAGTTGCCAGAGAGTAATTGTAGCTGGAGTAGTGTGTGGAAACAGTCAGGACTGACACATTTAAAAATGAATAAAAAGGGAAAGTTAAAGTAAATATCACAACATGTTTTTTAATTATAGTTTCCGATATCTACGGCATTTTATATATTATACTTCTTTTAAATAAACACATGCAAGCCAATGGCCTATTCAGAACTATGGCCTGTGGAGCCTGGAACCCAGGGCAAGTGGTCACAATAAAATGATACTTGTACAGGTTGTGGTGGCCGTTCCTATTTCAAGGTATGCGAGCCTGTGATACGGTGAACAGAAGAGATATCCCATGCTCTGCTGCACACTAAGGAGAGTTCGTATAAGGTTTTCGCTTCCTCCAGTTCTCCAAACCAGGTGCAAATTGAACATTTGGTTCAGGAGAGCAATGTTCAGATCACCCACTCAGAAAGGACCAAGTGGACCTAAGATCAGTTGGACACTGGGAGAATTCATAGTTGATGAATGACTGTGTGCATATTGTAATGTACAGTATTTAAACCGTTACAAACAGTTTGAAGAAGGTCTGAATTAGAAAAAAAATCCAATGTCTACATTGAGAAATTATACAACCCAAATGTTGGAGTGAAAAATTCTATTTTGTTTAGATCATTTGCAACTTATGCTGGTCTACCATTTTAAGGCTTATGATTTAAAAAATCCCACCAATAGTGTTTTTATGAAAAAAATTCTGTCAAACATTGGATAAAAGCACATTTTTAGTGGACTTCTTTAAGCATGTTACATAGGCATCTAGCGTTTATATGTTTATTTATTAGCTCTTTTCTCTTTTCTATGTGACTTAATATGAAATATGAAAAATAATGTTACATTAAAAAGCACACAAATAATAATAAAACACAATAAGATATGGTTGAGATTCAGTTTATTTTTACAAGCAATAAAATATAAAATTGTGTTGATGGTGTTTGAAGACCCATTATTATTTGTTTTTAACAAAAATACTAAAACTGACCTTTTTATATCTCTGAAGACTCCACTAATTGATCACAACTTATACAAAATCTCATAAAACATGGAAACCACCATGTTTCAGAGACCTGACATAATAAGTAGACAACTGACTACAAGGAGAATATAGAATGGCATAGAAGTTACAAATTTATATGTTTTCTATCTATTTTGCTATTCTAAAATACTTTACTATGCCTGAAGTCTGTAAATAACAGGCTTTCAATTTGTAGAATGTCTGTCATGTCAAATCCCCAGTTGGAACTTTTATTGATAGCAGCAAGAACTTTCCCATCAGATGAGCAATATATTTCCTGATTTATCTAAATCTGCGTCAGCATCTGTTCCTCTGGCAAGAATCACAGGAAGCAATCAGCAGTGCCCTAAATTGACCATTACATTACACACTGCTCTATCTAAAAAGGTTTGACAAAGTTCACTCATTTCAGTCAATAATGATCATCAATGGTTCAGAGGACTAAAGTAGCAAGATATTTTTTTGTTTGTTTCTAAAATATAAAAGTCACTAGATTAAGGTCATGGCTCTTCTTCATCTGTGAAGGGAGACATTTTATCAACTTTCGCAATAATTTTATGGTGCGCTGTAGAAATCCCACAAGAGGTGATGCATTGTTGGACCTTGTGATTTCTAACAATGAGGAGATTGTCCAAAATATCAGTGTACGGGAACCCCTGGTAACAGCGATCATAATATAATTATTTTTCCTCTTAAACTGTAAAAAGCAGAAACAGGTGGGAAGATCGAAAACTTAGAATTTTAAGAGGGCTAATTTCCAGAAATTCAGGCTGTGCTACGATATAGACTGGGATCAGATTACGTCACACTGTGTGATACTAATGTTAATATGGGAGAAATTCAATCTATCCTGGGTCATTATACTTCTAAATTTATTCCAAGCATAACAAGTATGACGGGCTAGATTACCACCCACGTGGCTTCAGATACATTTAAAAGTCAATTAATGAGAAAAAGATGTCACCTGATTTTTCAATACTTACAAAAACTTACCAAAATCTGTAAAAAAGTAGATCAAATCAGCCAAAATAAAAATGAAAGACAGGTAGCTAAAGATAGCAAAACAAATCCCAAGAATTTTTTAGTATATCAATGCAAAAAAAATGGGTCAGAACAGGTAATGTATATCTGGAGACCAAGAGAAGGTGGAGATACTTAATAGGTTTTTTAGCTCCGTTTATATATAGAAGAAAGAACTTCTCTTCTGACGTACGTGGGTGGGCCAGTGCGGATCATGCATCCTGTAGATCTTTTATTTTATATAAAAGTAAAAAACATAACAATACAAACCAAACATAATAACAATATATACAAAATATATACAATCTTACCTGCTGGTCCAGCCACATTCACACCTAGCAAAAACATAACTAAAATACACCAAAATGAATAAACACCAAATACCACAACCCCCACCCAACGCATTATCACATTCTAACCAAACAATAAACAAGACAAGCCACACCACAAATAAACATAAATGACTATAAATAACATAAACCCACCCCACACCCTCTAATAGCAAACCCCCCACACCATTTTTTTTTATAATATATAATAACAAACACAATATACACATAACACTACACTAAACTAGATCCTCGCCGCGCACCTCCTCCTCCCCCCCAGACATGGTCTAACGTCCAAAGTTTGCGTTAAAATGTCCAGACCAGTGCCCAAGGTCAGTTCATAATCCAAAAATCCCACCATCATTACCCCCCTCCCACCTAACACTCGAACCAAAACCCATATATACAATAATACATATTTACATATACATAAAAAAACAGAATACAAATAAAACCGAACAACATCAATCAAAACCACATAAAACCCAGGTTCGGCGCCTGCAGCCCTATATCACTATAACCTCAGAACACAAAACAAAATCTACAGTGCAGCATCAGCCCAACACCGGAGAGAGATACAGACTAAGGGACACTAAAGGAGAACCCCCTACAAAGGAGAGAGGCCCTCCCATCCCAGCCTCTCATCTCCAGAGAGCGCACCTTCACCAGGTCACCCATAATGTTCCTAACCACCTCATCCACCGGGAGGGATTTTACACTGCTCGAAACTAAGCACGTGCGTTCCCCATGTGGTACCTAACCACTAGGTCTAGCTAGGAATAACGTGCAGCGGTCCCGGCCACCCAGGCCTCTGAATGCTCCATAGGCCCACTCGCATAGGAGAGACGGGCCAACCGGGCCAACGGATGGAAGCGCCCACCGGTTGTACACCTCTGTGTTAAAGGGGCACTAAAGCAGGAAGTGGTCCATGCTCTCCAGCACCACCGCACTCCTCCCGGGACAACCCCTTTCCTCAGACTCCTACACTTCAGATTGTCCCTCACACACGCTTTCCATGGGAGCACGCCAAGTCACGTCCAAAACTTCAAGGGGATCCTGATGGAATTCAACAAACTCAAACCCACCCTCAGATCCTGACTTGGGCAATCCCTGAGGGCCAGAGGCTTCTGGAAATGGGTCAACAGAATCCTCTTGTCAGGATTTTGACATGGTCCTGATCTCCCACATTCCCAGAACCCACCGGCGAATCACCTTCAGACCGGTGTAGCGTAAGCCGGAAGATGCCCATGCGTGTGCGAAGATCCTTCACTTGTCCTCCTGTCTCCCATTCCTGGAAGAAAGGCCAAAACTATTCCCCTACAGGAGCATACCCACGGAGGAGCCCTCTCTTTCCAGAGGTCTGCTACTGATCTAAGAAAGGTATTCACTAGGAACACCACAGGTGGTTGACCATACACAACCCTCCTTGTCTCCTCGTGCGGTAAGTAACCTCCCTCTTGATTAGGTTCAGCCTATTCCCCCATAACAGCTGGAAGAAACAGACTGTACACCCGAGTCCAGAGGGGTTCTGGCAACACATCACACACTGCCAGGTAATCAGCAGCGGGAGCAGGTAGTTTTGATCAATTAACCCTTTCCCTAGGTCAAAGACCAACCCTTCCACTGGTCCACCTCTGGGCGGCGATCTTAAGACTGCCATCCCAGTTTGCATGGGGTAATCCCCCTGGCCAAATTCGATGCCGAGAACTTTGCAGAGTCCTGGGGCCCTGGAAGGTCCGGGAGATCAAAGCCTGAAACCTCCCTCTCCCAGCCCAGAGACTCTCACACTTATCCCGGTTGATTCTTGGACCCGAAGCCTCTGACTAGCGGTCAAACCTCTGACATCACCCATTGCGCCTCCCTCCCGAGAACACGAAAACGGTGACATTATCGGCATACGCTACCACTCTAAGAGCGGCCATGATCAACCCTCCTAAGGAATGGGTCATCGCGAACACGTACAGTATTGGCTCAGAGGACAACCCTGGCGAACACCAGACCCGACCTCAAAGAGCGGCCAATCCAACCGTTCACAAGCGGAAACTCTCTGCCCTGCGTACAAAACTTTCAGCCATGTGACAACCCACCCGCAGCCAACCTCAGAAGGACAGACCAGGTACTCGTGTTACCCATCAAACGCTTTTGCTTAATCCAAGGACAGCAAGTACCCCTTCCAGTTACCACCCTGCTCTGCCCCACTGCCTCCGGACACAAAACACAGCACTAAATGTACTGCGGCCTGGAACAGAGCATGCTGGGTCCCCGAAAGGAGCCGGATGCAAACTGCACCACCGATTAAACAGCACCTTTGCCAAAATCTTTCTGTCCTATAGAGGGCAACACGAGATCGGTCCCTTACCCTTTGAACAAAATAAGGCGGAGATACTTAATTGTTTTTTATCTCCGTTTATCGATAGAAGAAAGAACTTCTGACGTACGTGGTGGTGCCAGCGGATCATGCATTTTGTAATATACTAGACTGGCTGAATGTAGACATGATCCATCTAAGCTCAATAAAATCAATGGGGCTCATTTAACTCCCCGTCCAGTTTGCTATCCTGCAGTGCTTTGACGAGGATTTGGGTCTGCCGGATTCACTAGGTCATGCACCCGAGTATCCATCAGGTTCACTAACTGCGCGAGTCCGCCATTCATCTTCTTCTTCCTGGTGCGTGTAAGTGCTTGAGCTTGCGATACAATTCTTTTTTAATTCCACGTTTTTTTCTATTCCGTCCGGTATCGACGGCCATGTGTCCCCCTTTTTGTCGCGTGAAGAGCTGGCGCCAATTGCGCTACAATCGATCGGTGCCAAATCCCGGGCAATTCGGCGCAATCAGAAATATTCGGGAACCCACGAAGTGCGGTGTTTGGACCCTTAGTAATGAGCCCCAATGTGTCAGGCTCCTGGACTAGATGGTTCTGTTATTGCTGTACCGCTTGTTTAAAATATTCAGGGATTCTGTATGTCTGGTGTGATGCCAACGTGACTGGCGCAAGTCAAATGTGGTGCCAATATAAAAAGCTCTAGAACTTCGCCAGGCAATTACAGGCCTGTAGCTAACTTCCATTGTGGGAAAATATTGGAAGGGTTGACAAGACTATATACTGGAGTATGTGACATCAAATAGTATATTAAGTGACAGCCAGCATGGGTTTACTAGAATAAAGTTGTCAGACTAACCTGATCTGTTTCTATGAAGAGGTAGCAGATGCTCTGGATGGAGGAGCAGGTGTGGATATATGTGTTTTGCACTTGCAAAGGCATTTGCACTGTCCCTCATCGGCGCCTGATGGGTAAATTAGGGCTATTGGTTGGGCAGAAATCATTTTGCAATTGGATTGAGAAACTGGCTCTGATGGATCGTATCCAGAGAGTTTGGTCAATGATTCCTACTCGTCATGGTCACCATTATGAGTGGTGTACCCCAGGGTTCTTGCTGTCCACTACTATTTAATAATTTTATTAATGATATAGAGGTAGGAATTAATAGCACTGTGGTCTGTTTTTGCAGATGTACACCAAGCTGTGAGTGTAATACAGTCTATGGGGAGTGTCATAGGCTGCCGGGTGTGGACAGCTGAGTGTTTGTCATGCACTTGGCACAATTAGTTTTAATGTGGATAAATGTTTAGTTATGCACCTGGGGGCTAATAATCCAAAGCAAATTGTCCTTGGGGGAGTAAATCTGGGAGTCCCTTGTTGAGAAGCCGGGGGGTACTAGTAGATCAAAATTGAATAACCACATGCATTCATCTGCTGCCTCTAAGCCATTAGGATTTGTCATGTATCACAGGTGGTATGGGACTCTCATGATAGGGATGTAATATTACCACTTACAAGGCATTTGTTCGCCTCACCTGGATATTGCTGTCCAGTGTCTGGCAGCGGTCCATAAAAAGGGTGCCCTGGAGCATGAGAGGGTTCAACGTAGAGCCCAAAATGAAAAGGGGTATGGGGGTCTTAGTTATGAGGAAAGATTAAAAACTAGATTTATTTAGTCTTGAAAAGAATGACTACGAGGGGACATATTAATTTATTTAAATATATGAATGATTAAATCAACATCAAAGACGAGAGGCACGTTCTGTTTGGAGAATCAAGGTTTATCCCTTTTTTACATGAGAACTGTCAATCTGTGGAATAGCCTGCCTCAGGCGCTGGTCACAAGAGGGACAGCTGAGAGCTTCAAGAGGGTTCTAGATGCTTTTTTACACCTGAATAACATGATGGTTTGTTATATAGAATTGTTCCCCTAAATCCCTTTCTCAATACAATCCCTTCCTTGGTAGAACGATGGACAAGTGTCTTTTTTTCAACCATATACACTATGATACTATAAAAAAAAGTGTAGTAATATGAATAATTCATTACTCTTCAGAAATACTCATAACCCGGGAGAATGGGATGTGGGCATTTTGGCATTTTACCACTGGGAATGTGTAACTTTTTTTGAAAATACTTCAATAAGCCAAAAAATAAATTCAAAATTGCACCTGATTTGTTTTAACACCCCCTAAACTGTAAAACAAACAGGGTTAAAATATTCATAAAATTGTTTTACATACATTGAGGGGTATAGTCCTGAATGGTCATTTATGGGTTTTTACTATCTATTAGCCTCTCAAAGTGACGTCAAAATCTGTGTAGGGGTACCGCAAAAGTCCTGATTTTCATTTTTTAATAAAGTGTGATAAAATCAAATACACCAAACCTCATTATCATCCTACAAAATGATGTGGGACCCTAAACCATTTCCAACATAACAGCAGACATTTGTAAATTTTAGTTATCAAGTATTTTGCGGATGTATTCTATATACGGGGACAAACATAAACTTTTACAAGTGTAGTGAGCAAGAGTACCGTGTTCTTGGTTAACATGGTCATTACGATAAACTCGAAAATAAAATATAACTAATGTACCTCCTGGAAATCAGGTATGTCCACAGTAGAAAATAAAAATACAAGATTAAATGAAATAGCGTCACAAAAACTTTACAACTGTAATAGGTCACTAGAAACGGTCTCTACATCATACATTTGACCGCGATACACGGTGTAAGGTGTTCTTCCAAGCGAAATTTCACAGGGAAACGTCCACCGAAAGAGAGAGAGGATTAGTTACAGTGTAACAGAGGTATGTGATATTTTGGCCTGCTTGTGGGGAGTATCACCAAGAAACTTTCTTGCCTAACGCATAATGCCCGTTCCATCCGACACTTGCGAGTGTGATGCGATGAACTCACATCACACTCGCAACGCCATGCTGCCGGAACGCACGGCCCGAACGCTCCTTCAACGCGGAGTGAATGGCTTGATTTCACCCCGCGGTGTCAGCGTTCGGCCGTGCGTTCCCGGCAGCATTCGTTGCGAGTGTGTATGCGAGTTCATCTCATCAACACTCGCAAGTGTGGAAGGGCCTAATGGTGTTACTTCTCCACCTCCTTTTCCTTCCTCCATTGGGTTTTAATTGCGTGCTGTAAAGCCACTGGACTATTATGCTCATGAAATAGAATGGCTGTCATGGCAGGTTGTCTCATACAAAGTTAGGGACCTGCTTTCCTTATTCCTTAGTATTTTACGTGGTTAAAGTCTGAACTTGCAATAAAAGCCCTTATAGGATAGCCAATCCTAAACATATTTTAGTATAAAATGTTCGAAATATTGGGGCAAGCATGGTGGCTTAGTGGTACGCATTACAGCCCTGCAGCACTGGTGTCCTGGTTCAAGTCCCAGGGTCAACCTCAGAAAGAGTTTGTATATTTTCTCTGTATTTGCGTGGATTTCCTCTGGGTCCTCTGGTTTCCAGCCACACATCCAACACATACTGGGTAGGTTGTAGAAAAAAAATGTAATCTCAAGCACACCAATATGCAGTTTAAAAGGCGTTTAAATGACACACGTACAATATTCATTTAACATTTCGTCCTGGCAAAGCAGCCTTTATCAAAACGAACAGCCCGACATGTAGAGCGTATTCAATCTATGGCGCCTAGGTAAGGTACAGCAGTTTCCAGGGGAAGGCGCATACTGGTAGGATGATTAGATTGTTAGCCCCAATGGGGACAGACTGATTTTGACAATCTCTGTGTAGTGCTGTGGAATCTGTGTGCCCTATATAATAAGGAGTTTTAATTATTATTATAAAATGTCCAAACTCTGGAGTTTGAAAATGTTAAAATTTTGGAATGGATGCGTGTTTTTCCATTTTAATACATTTTCCAGCAAAAACTTTATTTTGCGCTTCATTGTTCAACAATCTCACTAAATCTTATCTTACCTATAGATTTCATGAGTATCTAACTCTAATATATTTAATGGTAAAGAACATGAAAAAATGAAAAAGTAACTACTGGGGACCAAAGAGGCGCTATTTATAACTTACAGGAGTTCAGCATCTGATAAAAACAGATTCACTCCAATATTCAATTATGAAATTTTACAGAATGAACAATAAAACCTGGTAGCTTATCATAAAAATTGATTCCCAAAAGGTCCCTTTAATTCATTCAGGTCCTTACAACCTTCCACGATAATAACAAAGGGCAAAGAACCTCATCTGGTGGAGATACAGTGGCATATAAACATTTAGCGTGATACGCCAATCAATAACCCCGAACCGCCATCTACATCAGGATTTATAGCAAATCAACAATTGTAAATACAAGTCTTTACTTACAGCATGTATACATTAAGCCTAAGTCCAGGGAATGTGTAGGGTGCATTCACAAATGCATGCACGGTACGGGCCAACCTTTGTGTGTAGCATGTGCAGCATGGCAGCGTTGAAGTATCAGGAGTTATTCCACAAACCGCCATTCACTAATGAATCTAACCATTTTTTTTTTTTTGTGATGGTTGGTAAAGTTTCTGCATGATTGTTAATTTGTGTTGGAATATAATATTTTATGCAACAACTACTTTTTTATGTATTACATGTTGAGCCTTTGTCTAGGGACATTGTCCATGTTAATCAAGTTAGCTGTCAAGAAATAATAAAAAAAAAAAACTCTCTGAGACAGAAGAGACAGCCACAGAGAACATCTTTCCTTGCTTGTCTGCAGATGGACAAAGCAGTACAGACATGTTATCCTGTAATTCTGAAAATTCGTAAGTTCGTTCATAAATAAGTTCTTTTACTATTCCCTACTGGAAGTGATCTGCATAATCTGCTGCTAACAATTTGTGCGTTGTTGAAATACCTTAGTGAAAAGATCTTTTACTAATAATCTGGTCCTGTACTAAATTCTAGCACTGTTCCAGTGAACTATCCATTAAGAATAGTATTATATCAAACTGACTAGATTCAACATCTAGCCCCAAAGCAAATTCCCTTGGATAGTTTGGGTAGCTGATGATTGCAATTTGTCTATTATAACTACACATAACACATGAAATCAACTAGCCCCTTATGATAGGGAGATAACCCTTGTTTTTTACAACCTCTTGCTTTTCTTCAAAAATTAGTCCCCGTAGTCAGTTTCAGATACCCTCTTTCAACAATTCTTTTCTTTTTTGGACTACCACAAAACAGTAAAAAAAACCCCCTTTACATCATACACCAATGCTTAAAGGAGAAAATCCACCTAGCTCCCCCACATCGGTATAAAAAGTAACCTATGGGCAGTCAGACAGTCACAGGTGGACAGGGGTGTGCGGTACTCCCTTGGAGTGCCGTCTTGATGCCATAGGATCGTCGCCTGTACTCCTCTTGACCATATCCTCACTCCTCTTCGGTACTCATCCATGGTTGTGTTCTTGCTTACCTTGTAGCAATTTTCTTTACTCTTTTCATGGACTTTGAGGTTGGTACAATTCATCGGGCCGTTCACAGGAATGTATCACATGTTCGTGGGACCATTACCTTACTCCTTTGGCATTTAGCTATTGAGCATATTTATCTTACTATTGGGCAGACAGGTTGGCCTTGTATCACTTACCTATGTTGGTTTCGGATGTGGGGGTTTACAGTTCACTATACGAGGTGACTGTTGTCCCTCATGTAGCATAGTATTTTTAAATGATTTTAAATGTGGTACTTCTTGGATTGTCTGTCATGAATGAATTGTTTGTAATAAAATTTGGTTTACGAACTTTTGTACCGGCATAATGAGCCTTTTAAACTGCAATCTTTTCTTGTGGTATTTTTCATGTTGGTATTTGTGCATTTTCTTGAATATTATTTGGCTGTGCTAACCAACCCCCTCTTTTTGTTATTACAGATCTACAACACTTACACCCCCAGCCGTTCAGACCAAACAACACGCATGGTCTTTTAAAGAAGGCAAACCATAAAAATCTACTTGTTAAACTTTGTTAGTAAGTTCAGAAAAAAGGGGAACTTTAGCCCTTTTCTCTGATACAAACCATCTGATCGAATTGAAATGTACTTACAAAGCCCCTGGAAGGATTCTTCTATTATTACTATTGACATTAGCTGGTGGTACACTTACATACCACATGATCTAGGGTTAAAACGTGATACAGTTTAAAAGAGAGACCCAAACAAGCAACCAAAAAGATTTTTACTAAAGTGATTGATTTTATACTCACACATAATTAATTTTCATTTTCTAGAACCCAGTCATTGACAGTTACTGCCACAGGGAGCAAATTTGCCCCTGGGTTTTGCTAATATTGTATGTAGTGTTCTTGAAGAAAAATCCAATTTAATTCCATAACTGTATGTCTATACACACTTTATAAATGATATCTTCATTATTTGGGAATGAAGTAGAGACGCAAGAACATTTGGTTGAAGACCTCAACTTAATTCCTGGGTTGTAGATGTAGATTATAAGAACAGAGTAAAAGCTAACAAAGAAGTTTAAAGCTTTTCTTTGCTTGTGCGAGAGCTGGCAGCAAATTCAAAAGCTGTTTGGTCTCCACAAATACATTACAACATCTCATTCTGCTTTCCAACTCAGCGTCATTTTTCCGTCCCTAGCATTAGCAAATATGTAATAGGGAATTGTATCACCGCTGGGATATACTTCTGCTGAGCCTCTTTAAAAAGAACGATATGTCCATCCAATATATTTATTCCCCTACTACATTCCTTTCCATATTGTATTCATTAAACCCCGTTAAACAAGCCCTCATCATTCTCAACAACCACAAAACCAAGTAGTGAGGAGTAACGGATTCAGCCGCTTTCACGGGTTCCTGACTCCACTCTGGCACGCCTTTCCGTCTGGAAAGTTCATATCTTGGCTGGCCTATCTTTTTTTTAAGTAAGGCATTCATGTCAGCAAGTCTCTCCCAGCGTTCTCCACTATACATATGTTCTAATTCTGTGACTTGAATGAGCTGGTTGGAAATTCAGAATGACTGTAATGTATTTTGGAGACCACACATGCTGCTGAATTTAAGCATGCCACGCTCGCACAAGCCAAAGAAAAGCTTTTAAACTTTTTTTGTAATGATTTTACTTCTGTCTATATAATCTACATCTACGGTACCCAGGAATTAATGTTTAGGTCTTCCAACAAATGTTCTTGCTTGCTATACTCTCATTCCACATAAATGAAGATATCATTTTAAAGTGTTTAGAGAATATACAGTTCTTTATAAATTGTGAGTTTTTCTTCAGAACCCTACAACAATTTTCAAAACCAGGGGCAGAAATTTGCTCCCTGTGCAGTAACTTTCAATAGACTTGGTCTAGAAATTAAAATTTAATTATTGTGAGTATAAAATCACTCACCTTTTAGTAAAATTCTTTTTGGTTGTGTTTGGGTTCTCTCTTTTAATAAACTGTATCACGTTTTAACGCCTAGATCATGTGTATGTAGTGTCCACCACTAATGTCAATAGTAATAAATATTAAGAATCCTTCCGGGGCTTTGTAATACATTTCTAATTCGATCCCATATGTATCAAGTAGAAAGGGCTAAAGCTCCCCCTTTCTGAACTACTAACACGTTATAACAAGTCGATTTTTTTTATGTTTTCCCTTTCTTTAAAGACATATTGTGTTTGGTTTTGGTCTGAAGGCTGTGGGTGTAAGTTTTTGTAGTCTGTATAACAAAAGAGGGGTTAGCACAGCCAAATAATATTCCAAGCCATGCACACATACACATGAAAATACGACAAGAAAGATTGCTTTAAAGCTCATATGCCGGTCAAAACAAAACGTAAAGCCAAATTTATTAAGCCCAAAAATTCATCATGACAGCAATCAAAGAAGTACACATAATTAACATTTAAAATGCATTTAAAAATACTCTATACATGAGTACATACAGTCACCTCGTATCGTGAACTGTAAACAACCCCCCGACCACACAGTAAGTGATACAAGGCCAACCTGTCTGCCCAATAGTAGATAAATTCTCAATATCAAATGTCAAAGGTAAGGTATGGTCCCCTAACGGTGGTGAACCGGCCAGATAATTGTACCAACCTCAAAGTCATGAAAAAGTAAAGAAATTGCTACAAGTAATCAAGACAAAAACATGGAATGAGTACCGAAGAGAGATTATTGTCAATGGAGTACAGGCGACGATCCTATGGGGCAGTACAAGGACGGCACTCCCCAAGGGAGTCCGCCAACCCCTGCCACCTGTGGCCCTGTCCTTGACTGCCCATTAGGTTCGTTTTATACCGAGTTGTGGGAGCTAGTTGGATTTTCTCCTTTAGCCTGGTGTCTGATGTAAACAGGGTTGTTTTTTTACTTTTGTGTGGTAAGTCCTAAAACAAGAAATAATTGTTGAACGATGTATCGAACCTGATCTACTGGACTATCGTCTTGTTAATAAAAGCAAGAGGTGTAAAAAACAGGAGTTTATCCTCCCTCATCATAGGGCCGATTTTTATTTCACTGATGTTATGTGTATTATAATAGACAATTGCAATCATCAGCTACAACCTATCCAAGGGTTTTTTTTTTTCAAAACTTAAAGTGACTAAAATCCAGTTGTGTGCTGTCAGTGTAGGTTAGAAACTAGGCATACAAGAACCCAACCGGCTTTCTTAGGGCTACAATAGCGTTATATATATATATATATATATTTTGTTGATTTGCTTGTGGCTGGCCTTGCTGGCACTAGTAGTGCAGCTAGTACCATATCGTGACGAATTTGCAGGGAGACTTGCGAACGTTATATTTAGCTCTTAGTGACACAAATATCGATCTCAAACACCTAAGTGGGACAATTTATTAGGGGTTTGATTGAATTAGGCACAGTCTGCTTTTTCTTTTTTTTTTTCTTTTTATTTTATTTTTATGACTCAAAGTCATCAGGCAAAGCACAAAATCCAGTTGTGTGCTGTCAGTGTAGGCTAGAAACTAGCCATACAAGAACCCAACAGGCCTTCTTAGGGCTACAATAGCGTTATATATTTTATTTTTGGTTGATTTGCTTGTGGCTGGCCTTGCTGGCACTAGTAGTGCAGCTAGTACCATATTGTGACGAATTTGCAGGGAGACTTGTGAACGTTCTTTTAGCTCTAAGTGACACACATATCCATCTCAACACCTGAGTGGGACAATTTATTAGGAGTTTGATTGAATAGGCACAGTTCTGCTTTTTCTTTTCTTATTTTTTTTTTCAGAACTAAAAGTCATCAGGCACAGCACAAAATCATGTTGTGTGCTGTCAGTGTAGGTTAGAAACTAGCATAGCAATAGGATAGCATCGTTTGTTAAAAAAACAAAGACACAAAAACACACAAAAAAACAAAAAAAAAAAACAAAAAAAACACAAAAAAAATTAACAGTTTACACTTTAATTTTGAAAATGTTGAACCCGAGGGCTAGGGGTAGAGGACGAGGGCATGGCGTCCAACTACTGCAGGGGTCAGAGGCCGTAGTCCGGGCGGGGTGAGACACCACCTGCTGATGAGGGAGCAGGGGGACGCCGCAGAGCTACACTCTTTTGGTTCATGTCTCAAGTTACTGGGACTCGTGGTAGAGCACTGTTGAGGCAGAACAGTGCGAACAGTGTATGTCGTGATTGTGGACAATGCTTCTAGCCATTTGTCCACCAGTCATTCTCCATGCAGTCTACCTATGTCACCGAAATCAGCACTCCTCCAGCTCCTCCACCTCCACCGTCTTCGCCTGCTACTTTTCTTGTTCCTTAACATGAAGAAATGGCTTGCAGGAAAAAAAATTTAGCTCAAACGAGGAAGTCATCTCCGAACAGAGGCGTATTTTGAGAGTTCGACAAATCCTATTTTTTGGGGGGTTTAAAAAACAGGAGCGTTGGGAGAAGGTGTATGTTTCTAAAAGGGGACTATGTTGAAATAAAAAAAAAAAAAATGGTGTTTTCATTTCTAACAAGGGTACTTATTGAACCGCCCTTGTACAGCCTCCCTAGTAATAACTATATTCAGACCTCAGTAAACACTATATACAGCTCCCTAACCATAACTATATACTACCCCCCTGTAATCACTTTATACAGCCCCCCAGTATTAACTATATACAGCCCACCCCAGCATCAACTATATATACCCCCTGCATCCTGCAAAACGGTTCAAGGGTATTGGGGAATTGTTCTCTGGTATCATACAGTTATTTATTAAGTATTATTATATTTTTAGTCTACTTTATTGTACTCAAGCTAATTATTAGGTGTAACCACATATACTTACTCTTAGTCAATGTTGGACTGGCCACCAGAGTACCAGAGGATCCTCCGGTGGACCCTTGTTCAAACCAATACTGAACCCTGCAGAAAACAACCCAATCGCTAGAGTCTATTTTGAGGATGAGATGAAAGTTGACCCACAGATTTAATTTGTCCATGGGCCTAAGGCACCCCAGACCGGTAATGCACAGTGTTTGCTTTTGGTAGGCATTTTCCTGACAAACAGACAATATATTCTCAAGGAACAGTCCCAAATGTACTGAATGTTCCAAGGAGCAACCTAAGACCATCCAATTATGCATCCATTTTAGAAGTCCATGACAGCTGACAGCAAAACCGAGTGAATGGTATTAACCCTACCCTCATTTGCCAGAGAGTAATTGTAGCTGGAGTATTGTGTGAAACAGTCAGGACTGACACATTTAAAAATAATAAAAGAAGGGAAATTAAAGTAAATATCACACACATTTTTATTTATTATATGTTTCCGATATCTAGCGGCATTTTATAATATTATACTTCTTTTAATACATACACATTGCAAGCCAATGGCCTATTCAGAACTATGGCCTGTGGAGCCTGGAACCCAGGGCAAGTGGTCACAATAAAATGATACTTGTACAGGTTGTGGTGGCCGCTTCTATTTCAAAGGTATCGAGGCCTGTGATACGGTACAGAAGAGTATCCCATGCTCTGCTGCACACTAAGGAGAGTTCTGTATAAAAGGTTTTCGCTTCCTCCTCAGTTCTCCAAACCAGGTGCAAATGAACATTTGGTTCAGGAGACAATGTTCAGATCACCCACTCAGAAAGGACCAAGTGGACCTAAGATCAGTTGGACAACTGGGAGAAGTCATAGTTGTGAATGACTGGTGCATATTGTAATGTACAGTATTTACAGTTACAAACAGTTTGAAGAAGGTCTGAATTAGAAAAAAATCCAATGTCTACATTGAGAAATTATACAACCCAAATTGTTGGAGTGAAAAAATTCTATTTTGTTAGTTACATTTGCAACTTATGCTGGTCTATTACCATTTTTCAGGCTTATGATTTAAAAATCCCACCAATAGTGTTTTTATGAAAAAAATTCTGTCAAACATTGGATAAAGGCACATTTTTAGTGGACTTCTTTATAGCATGTTACATAGCATCTAGCTGTTTATAATTGTTTATTTATTGCTCTTTTCTCTTTTCTATGTGACTTAATATGAAATATAAAAATAATGTTACATTAAAAACACACAAAAATAATAAAAACACAATAAGATATGGTTGAGATTCAGTTTATATTTTACAAGCAATAAAAATATTAAAATTGTGTTGATGGGTGTTTGAAGACCCATTATTATTTGTTGTTAACAAAAATACTAAAACTGACCTTTTTATATCTTCTGAAGACCTCACTAATTGAATCACAACTTATACAAAATCTCATAAAACATGGAAACCACCATGTTTCAGAGACCTGACACTAATAAGTAGACAATGACTACAAGGAGAATATAAGCATGGCATAGAAGTTACAAATTTATATGTTTTCTATCTATTTTGCTATTCTAGAATACTTTACTATGCCTGAAGTCTGTAAATAACAGGCTTTCAATTTGTAGAATGTCTGTCATGTCAAATCCCCAGTTGGAACTTTTAATTGATAGCAGCAAGAACTTTCCCATCAGATGAGCAATATATTCTGATTTATCTAAATCTGCGTCAGCATCGTTGCCTCTGGCAAGAATCACAGGAAGCAATCAGCAGTGCCCTAAATTGACCATTACATTACACCTGCTCTATCTAAAAAAGGTTTGACAAAGTTCACTCATTTCAGTCAATATGATCATCAATGGTTCAGAGGACTAAAGTAGCAAGATATTTTTTGTTTGTTTTCTAAAATTAGAAGTCACTTAGATTAAGGTCATGGCTCTTCTTCATCTGTGAAGGGAGACATTTTATCAACTTTCTGCGCATAATTTTATGGTGCAGCTTGTAGAAGATCCACACGAGGTGATGCATTGTTGGACCTTGTGATTTCTAACAATGAGGAGATTGTCCAAAATATCAGTGTACGGGAACCCCTTGGTAACAGCGATCATCAATATAATTATTTTCCTCTTAAACTGTAAAAAGCAGAAACAGGTGAAAGATCGAAAACTTAGAATTTTAAGAGGCTAATTTCCAGAAATTCAGGCTGTGCTACGGATATAGACTGGATCAGATATGTCACATGGTGATACTAATGTTAATGGGAAGAAATTCAATCTATCCTGGTCATTATACTTCTAAATTTATTCCAATGCATAACAAGTATAGACGGGCTAGATTACACCCCACGTGCTCAGATACATTTAAAAGTCAATTATGAGAAAAAGATGTCCCTGATGTTTTCAATACTTACAAAAACTTACCAAAATCTGTAAAAAGTAGATCAAATCAGCCAAAATACAAAATGAAAGACAGGTAGCTAAAGATAGCAAAACAAATCCCAAGAATTTTTTAAGTATATCAATGCAAAAAAAATGGGTCAGAACAGGTAATGTATACTGGAGACCAAGAGAAGGTGGAGTACTTATAGTTTTTTAGCTCCGTTTATATATAGAAGAAAGAACTTCTCTGGACGTACGTGGTGGTGCCAGTGCGGATCATGCATCCGTAGATCTTTTTTTTATATAAAAGTAAAAAACATACAATACAAACCAAACATATATACAATATATACAAAATATATACAATCTTACCTGCTGGTCCAGCCACATACACACCTAGCAAAAACATAACTAAATACACCAAAATGAATAAACACCAAATACCACAACCCCACCCAACCGATTATCACATTCTAACCCAACAATAAACAACAGACAAGCCACACCACAAATAAACATAAATGACTATAATATACATAAACCCACCCCACACCCTCTAATAGCAAACACACCCCACACCCTTTTTTTTTAATATATAATAAACAAACACATATACACATAACACTACACTAAACTACTAGATCCCTCGCCGCACCCTCTCCTCCCCCCCAGACATGGTCTAACGTCCAAATTTGCGTTAAATAGTCCAGACCAGTGCCCAAGGTCAGTTCATAAATCCAAAAATCCCACCATCATTACCCCCCCCTCCCACCTAACACTCGAACCCAAAACCCACTATATACAATAGATACAGTATTTACAATATACATAAGAAAACAGAATACAATAAAACCTGAACAACCATCAATCAAAACCACATAAAACCCAGGTTCGGCGCCTGCAGCCCTATTCACATATAACCTAGAACACAAAACCAAATCTACAGTGCAGCATCAGCCCAACACCGGAAGGAGATGACAGACTAAGGGACACTAAAGGAGAACCCCCTACAAGGAGAGAGGCCCTCCCCATCCCAGCCTCTCATACTCCAGAGAGCGCACCTTCACCAGGTCACCCATAATGTTCCTAACCACCTCATCCACCGGGAGGATTTTACACTGCGTCGAAACTAGCACGTGCGTTCCACAGTGGTACCTAACCACTAGGTAGCTAGGAATACGCTCAGCGGTCCCGGCCCCCCAGGCCTCTGATGCTCATAGGCCCACTCGCATAGGAGAACGGGCCAACCGGCCAACGGATGGAAGCGCCCCCCGGTTGTACACCTCTGTTTAAAGGGGCACTAAAGCAGGAAGTGGTCCATGCTCTCCAGCAGACCACCGCACTCCTCCCGGGACAACCCCTTTCCTCAGAGCTCCTACACTTCAGATTGTCCCTCACCACACAGCTTTCCATGGACACGCCAAGTCACGTCCAAAACTTCAAGGGGATCCTGATGGAATTCAACAAACTCAAACCCACCCTCAGATCCTGACTTGGGCAATCCCTGAGGGCCAGAGGCTTCTGGAAATGGGTCAACAGAATCCTCTTGTCAAGATTTTGACATGGTCCTGATCTCCCACATTCCCAGAACCCACCGGCGAATCACCTTCAGACCGGGGTGCGTAAGCCGGAAGATGCCCATGCGGTGTGCGAAGATCCTTCACTTGTCCTCCTGTCTCCCATTCCGGAAGAAAGGCCCAAACTATTCCCTCAGGAGCATACCCCGGAGGAGCCCTCTCTTTCCAGAGGTCTCTACATGATCTTAAGAAAGGTATTCACTAGGAACACCACAGGGTTGACCATACACAACCCTCCTTGTCTCCTCGTGCGGTAAGTAACCTCCCTCTTGATTAGGTTCAGCCTATTCCCCATAAACAGCTGGAAGAACAGACTGTACACCCAGTCAGAGGGGTTTCTGGCAACATGCACACACTGCCCAGGTAATCAGCACGGGAGCAGGTATTTGATCAGATTAACCCTTTCCCTAGGTCAAAGACCAACCCTTCCACTGGTCCACCTCTGGGCGGCGATCTTAAGCCTGCCATCCCAGTTTGCATGGGTAATCCCCTGGCCAAATTCGATGCCGAGAACTTTGGCAGAGTCCTGGGGCCCTGGAAGAGTCCGGAGAATCAAAGCCTGAACCCCCTCTCCCAGCCAGAGACTCTCACACTTATCCCGGTTGACTTGGACCCAGAAGCTCTGACTAGCGGTCAACCTCTGACATCACCCTTGCGCCTCCCTCCCGCAACACGAAAACGTGACATTATCGCATACGCTACCACTCTAAGAGCGGCCATGATCAACCCTCCTAGGAATGGGTCGATCGCGAACACGTACAGTAGTGGGCTCAGAGGACAACCCTGGCGAACACACCACCCACCTCAAAGAGCGGCCAATCCAACCGTTCACAAGCGGGAAACTCTCTGCCCTGCGTACAAACTTTCAGCCATTGACAACCCACCCGGGCATCCAGACCTCAGAAGGACAGACCAGAGGTACTCGTGTTAACCCGATCAAACGCTTTTGCTGATCCAAGGACAGCAATACCCCTTCAGTTACCACCCTGCTCTGCTCCAAGCCGATCCGACACAAAACACAGCACTAAATGTACTGCGGCCTGGAACAGAGAGTGCTGGGTCCCCGAAAGGAGCCGGATGCACAACTGCACCAGCCGATTAAACAGCACCTTTGCCAAAATCTTTCTGTCCGTATATGGGGCAACACGAGATCGGTCCTTACCCTTTGACAGAAGATAAGGCGGAGATACTTAATTGTTTTTTTAGCTCCGTTTATACGATAGAAGAAAGAACTTCTGACGTACGTGGGTGGTGCCAGCGGATCATGCATCTTGTAATATCTAGACTGGCTGAATGTAGACATGATCCAATCTAACTCAAATAAATCAATGGGGCTATTTAACTTCCCCTCCAGTTTGCGATCCTGCAGTGCGTTTCGAGAGGATTTGGTCTGCCGGTGATTCACAGGTCATGCACCCAGTATCCATCAGGTGTCACTTGAAGCGAGGTGCGCCGATGTCCGCCAATTCTTTCTTTCTTCCTGGTGCGTGTAAAGTGCTTGGACTTGCGATAACAATTCTTTTAATCCACGTTTTTTTCTATTCCGTCCGATTGATGACCGACGGCCATGCCCCCTTTTTGTCGCGTGATAGCTGGCGGCCAATTCCTAGCGCCGCAATCCATCGCGTGTGCCAAATCCCGGGGCAATTCGGCGCAAATCAGAAATATTCGGGAACCCGACGAAAGTGGCGGTGTTTGGACCTTAGTAAATGAGCCCCAATTGTCCAGCTCCTGGGACTAGATGGGGTTCTGTTATTGCTGTACCGCTGTTTAAAATATTCAGGGATTCTGTATGTCTGGTGTGATGCCAAGTGACTGGCGCAAGGTCAAATGTGGTGGCCAATAATAAAAAGGGCTCTAGAACTTCGCCAGGCAATTACAGGCCTGTAGCTAACTTCCATTGTGGGAAAATTTGGAAGGTTTAAAGACTATATACTGGAGTAGTGACATCAAATAGTATATTAAGTGACAGCCCATGGGTTTACTAAGAATAGAGTTGTCAGATCTAACCTGATCTGTTTCTATGAAGAGGTGAGCAGATGCTGGATGAGGACAGTGTGTGGATATTGTGTTTCTTGCACTTGCAAAGGCATTTGCACTGCCCTCATGGCGCCTGATGGGTAAATTAGGGCTATTGGTTTGGCAGAAATCATTTGCAATTGGATTGAGAAACTGCTCTGATGGATCGTATCCAGAAGTTGTGGTCAATGATTCCTACTCGTCATGGTCACCAGTTATGAGTGGTGTTACCCCAGGGTTTGTGCTTGGCTCCACCTATTTAATATATTTTTAATGATATAGAGTAGGAATTAATAGCACTGTGTCTGTTTTTCAGATGACACCAAGCTGTGATGTAATACAGTCTATGGCGATGTTCATAGGCTGCCGGGATGGGACAGCTGAGTGTTTGTCATGCACTTGGCAATTAGGTTTAAGTGGATAAATGTAAGGTTATGCACCTGGGGGCTAATAATCCAAAGCAAACTCATGTCCTTGGGGGAGTAAATCTGGGAGAGTCCCTTGTTGAGAGACTGGGGGGTACTATAGATCAAAATTGAATAACACATGCAATGTCAATCTGCTCCTCAATCCATAGGATTTGTCATGTATAAAGGTGGTATGGACTCTCATGATAGGGATGTAATAATTACCACTTACAAGGCATTTGGTTCGGCCTCACCTGGAATATGCTGTCCAGTTCTGGGCAGCGGTCCATAAAAAGGGTGCCCTGGAGCATGAGAGGGTTCAACGTAGAGCCCAAAATGAAAATGGGGTAGGGTCTGTTATGAGGAAAGTTTAAAACTAGTTTATTTAGTCTTGAAAGAATGACTACGAGGGGACATGATTATTTATTTAAATATAATATGATTAAATCAACATCAAAACGAGAGCACTGTTCTCGTTTGGAGAATCAAGGTTATCCCCTTTTTTACATGAGAACTGTCAATCTGTGGATAGCCTGCCTCAGGCGCTGGTCACAAGAGGGACAGCTGAGAGCTTCAAGAGGGTCTAGATGCCTTTTTACACCTGATAACATGATGGTTAGTGTTATATAGAATTGTTCCCCTAAATCCCTTCTCATACAATCCCTTCCTTGGTAAACTTATGGACAAGTGTCTTTTTCAACCATATACACTATATACTATAAAAAAAAGTGAGTAGAATTATAATTCAGTACTCTTCAGAAAAACATCATACCCGAGAAATGGGTATGTGGCGCATTTTGGCATTTTACCACTGGGAAGTGGTAACTTTTTTTGAAAATACATTCAATGCCAAAAAATAAATTCAAAATTGCACCTGATTTTGTTTACCCCTGTAAAACAACAAGGGTTAAAATATTCATAAAATTGTTTTACATGGCTGGCCTGATCAGGTGACCCTGGAATAGACTAGCCCCTGCCCGCGCTGCTCACATCATTCTCTGTCTGGATGCCGTTAGGGAGAGAGCTGCGGCTGGTCAGGGATGGTGTTAGGGTGTTCTATTAGAATAGTGTTAGGCAGGAGTGATTCTACAAGAACCCAACAGCCCTTCTTAGGGCTAGAATAGCGTTATATATTTTTTTTATTTGCTTGTGGCTGGCCTTGCTGGCACTAGTAGTGCAGCTAGTACCATATTGTGAGGAATTTGCAGGGAGACTTGGGAACGTTCTATTTAGCTCTTAGCTGTTTGAGATGGATATGTGTGTCACTAAGTGGGACAATTTATTAGGGGTTTGGTTGAATTAGGCACAGTCTGCCAATTTTTTTTTTTTTGTTACTTTAATTTTTTTTTCAAAACTAAAAGTCATCACAGGCAAAGCACAAAATCCAGTTCTGTGCTGTCAGTGTAGGTTAGAAACTACTGGCCATACAAGAATCCAACAGGCCTTCTTAGGGCTACAATAGCGTTATATATATATATATATATATTTTTTTTTTTTTTTTTTGCTTGTGGCTGGCCTTGCTGACACTAGTAGTGCAGCTAGTACCATATTGTAAGGAATTTGCAGGGAGACTTGGGAACGTTCTATTTAGCTCTTAGTGACACACATATCCATCTCAAACACCTAAGTGGGACAATTTATTAGGGGTTTGATTGAATTAGGCACAGTCTGCCTATTTTTTTTTTATTTTTTCAAAACTAAAAGTCATCAGGCACAGCACAAAATCCAGTTGTGTGCTGTCAGTGTAGGCTAGAAACTAGCCATACGAGAACCCAACAGGCCTTCTTAGGGCTACAATAGCGTTATATATTTTATTTTTGGTTGATTTGCTTGTGGCTGGCCTTGCTGGCACTAGTAGTGCAGCTAGTACCATATTGTGACGAATTTGCAGGGAGACTTGTGAACGTTCTGTTTAGCTCTAAGTGACACACATATCCATCTCAAACACCTGAGTGGGACAATTTATTAGGAGTTTGATTGAATTAGGCACAGTCTGCTTTTTCTTTTCTTATTTTTTTTTTCAGAACTAAAAGTCATCAGGCACAGCACAAAATCATGTTGTGTGCTGTCAGTGTAGGTTAGAAACTAGCCATAGCAATAGGATAGCATCGTTTTGTTAAAAAAAACAAAGACACAAAAAACACAAAAAAAACAAAAAAAAAAAAACAAAAAAATACAAAAAATAATTTTGAAAATGTTGAACCCGAGGGCTAGGGGTAGAGGACGAGGGCATGGGCGTCCAACTACTGCAGGGGTCAGAGGCCGTAGTCCTGGGCGGGGTGAGACACCACCTGCTGATGAGGGAGCAGGGGGACGCCGCAGAGCTACACTCTTTTGGTTCATGTCTCAAGTTACTGGGACTCGTGGTAGAGCACTGTTGAGGCCAGAACAGTGCGAACAGGTGATGTCGTGGATTGTGGACAATGCTTCTAGCCATTTGTCCACCAGTCAGTCTTCCATGCAGTCTACCTATGTCACCGAAATCAGCACTCCTCCAGCTCCTCCACCTCCACCGTCTTCGCCTGCTACTTTTTCTTGTTCCTTAACATGAAGAAATGGCTTGCAGGAAAAAAAATTTAGCTCAAACGAGGAAGTCATCTCCGAGACAGAGGCGTATTTTGGAGAGTTCGACAAATCCTATTTTTTGGAGGGGTTAAAAAAAGACCCCCTGCATCCTGCAAAACGGTTCAAGGGTATTGGGGAATTGTTCTCTGGTATCATACAGTTATTTATTTAAGTATTATTATATTTTTAGTCTACTTTATTGTACTTTAATGTACTGATTATTAGGTGTATACCACATATACTTACACTTAGTCAGGGTTGGACTGGCCCACCAGAGTACCAGAGGATCCTCCAGTGGACCCTTGTTCAAACCAATACTGAACCTTGCAGAAAATAACCCAATTTGCTAGAGTCTATTTTCTGGGGGATGATGAAAGTTGACCCATTGATTTAATTTGTCTCGTGGGCCTAAGGCACCCCAGTCCGGTAATGCACAGTGTTTTGCTTTTGGTAGGCATTTCCCCTGACAACAAGACAATATATTCTTAAGGAACAGCCCAAATGTACTGAATGTTCCAAGGAGCAACCTAAGACCATCCAATTATGCATCCATTGTAGAAGTCCTATGACAGCTGACAGCAAAACCGAGTGAATGGCATTAAGCCTACCCTCAGTCGCCAGAGACTAATTGTAGCTGGAGTAGTTGTGTGAAACAGTCAGGACTGACACATTTAAAAATATTATTAGGTGTATACCACATATACTTACTCTTAGTCAATGTTGGACTGGCCCACCAGAGTACCAGAGGATCCTCCGGTGGACCCTTGTTCAAACCAATACTGAACCCTGCAGAAAACAACCCAATCTGCTAGAGTCTATTTTCTGGAGGATGATGAAAGTTGACCCACAGATTTAATTTGTCTCATGGGCCTAAGGCACCCCAGACCGGTAATGCACAGTGTTTTGCTTTTGGTAGGCATTTTCCCTGACAACAAGACAATATATTCTCAAGGAACAGTCCAAATGTACTGAATGTTCCAAGGAGCAACCTAAGACCATCCAATTATGCATCCATTTTAGAAGTCCTATGACAGCTGACAGCAAAACCGAGTGAATGGTATTAACCCTACCCTCAGTTGCCAGAGAGTAATTGTAGCTGGAGTAGTTGTGTGAAACAGTCAGGACTGACACATTTAAAAATGAATAAAAGAAGGGAAATGTTAAAGTAAATATCACAACATTTTTATTTTAATTATATGTTTCCGATATCTAGGCATTTTATAATATTATACTTCTTTTAATAACATACACATTGCAAGCCAATGGCCTATTCAGAACTATGGCCTGTGGAGCCTGGAACCCAGGGCAAGTGGTCACAATAAAATGATACTTGTACAGGTTGTGGTGGCCGCTTCCTATTTCAAAGGTATGCGATGGCCTGTGATACGGTGAACCAAATGCGTAGAGAAAGCAGGAAGGCAGATTTGTCTGCGATATGATGGGCAGATGCAGCCGTCTTTTAGTGTGAAAATGAGGACCCTGCTGACAGTGCTCCTTTAAAATCACCTACTCCTCAGGAATCTTGGTCTTCCCTTATAGTAACTCCGCACACACGTATCAAATGCCACGTCTCTACATGTCACAGATGTTGGACTGGTACAGGGCTCATATATCTTGAGTTTTAATTCTCATTGGATCTATGTACCAATAAACAGATATACCTTTGTGTTAGATGGCAAGCTCCTGCGAACAAGGCCTCCATCTCTTCTTTTTATATTGAAAAAATGATTTCGTTCAGGTTGTATATGTGCTGAAAACAGAAAAACATTTTTTTCTTAAGTAATATCTTATTTCTAACTCTTTAAAACAGTTTCTTCAGTCTTCCACTTACTATTTTTTCTGTGTTGCTGCCCTTTTACACATATGTTTTAAGTACTCTTTTTTTCACTCCGCCACACATCTGCAAGTATATTCCATAGAACATGTACTTGCTTACAGAATTCAAAGTTAAATCAACTATCTCAGTTCACAGTCGTAGTCTAATTAAAGTGTAGCTCTAGGTAGTATCAGAGCGGCCTCAATCATGTCATGACTGTAATGATATTACTTTTACCAGTGCGTGCCGTGCAAATGCTGGTTTGCAGACAGGCACAGATAGACAGATAGACGCGGTTGTGCTTACTTCCTACAGGGTTCAAATGATGAGAAGAGGAGGGGCATTGCTAAGGGACATGGAGGGGGGAAGGGTAACAGGTAGAACGTCCATGCTCCATAGTCTTCCGCTCATTGACTGGATTCTTGAAGGAAATCAAGAGGAATAAAAATGTTTTGTAGAGACAAAGCAGCAATACCTCAGATTCAAATAGAGCCCATGTAAACGTGTTTCTCAGCAATTGATAAGATTTTTTTTTTTTTTTTGTACTCTTCAGCGTTATAAAGTACAGCATTTCATATAAAGATAGATGGTTGGTCTGCGCCAAGATCTCAGTTTCTGTTATTACATCATTACAAACTTTGTCTGGAGATTTTTAGAAGCCATTAACTGGATAGATTAGCCCAAAAGTACCATAATATTGTTATAACTGACCTACACAATGTAAAGCATTCTAAATAAATGTACAGTTGATGGACTGTTTCACACACTGATAATGTTAGTCTGTTTTTGGAACAATTGACGATTCTGTTTTGTTTACAAGCATCTGGTGTAGCTTGACAATACAAATGCTGTGTCAAATAATCACTTTTGAAGGTGGCTTTTAACCAACTATGTTCCCCTTTGTCCAAGTGACTGATAAATTTGTTGCATCCAAACTAGTTCCTACAACGCGGAATATTTTTTGCAGCTTTCGCAAATTATATCTCTATAAATGTGTTTGTATATAAAATTTAAAATGAAATCGTTTGTTTCAGAATGCGATGTTGGTGACTCTATATAGTGCAGAATTACCATTCCTGTTTTTGTTCTTATCACCTTCATCAATCCAAAAATGTTCTCGAGCTCCCTCAATTCATTTACTTGTTGAAGAGAACCAAAAATCTCAAACTGTGTCGGATGAACAAAAAAGTTCTCTGAGACACAAAAGTCTCAACAAATAATCACAACATAACACACAACGCAGGTGATAAATCCCCTATAATTCCTGTTATATGCCAATCAGTACAATTTTGTACCTCCTTTTAAAATTAAAGACCTTAAAATGCTGAACCTTCTTTTAGGATTGTCACTAGGGCATTGGGTGCATATTAGGTGGGGGGTTTCTTTCCGTGGACAATGTTAGGCGGGTACCCAAAAAAACAGAGTGGGCATTATTAGGAAGGAGGAGGAAACATTTGAGAGGAAGGCGTTATTAAGAAGAGGGCCACAATTATGGGGGATTATGTGTAAGGGAACACAATGAGGGGAATTAGTGGGGTAACAAGGGATTACGTGTGGGTGGCATGAGTGCCAAAAAGAGGGCTTTTTTTAGTGAGCTTGATATGCGGCTCCAACTCACTAAAGCACAGCTCTTTGGGGTACTAACGGCTCCCTATTAAATTTATAATAGGGAGCCGCGGTCCGTCAGGGGACACGCCTCTCCACACAAATTTTTCCCCAATTTTATTGGTTAAAAGGGGGTTTAGTTATTGATGAGGAAAAGGGTTTAAATGAGCCAATTGAGACATGACCGGCATTGATAGGGAAGTTGTTTTTTGTACAGTGAACATGTTGAGGGGGTTATGTACGGGATAATACTACTGGAAATTCAGCAAAAGGCTTTAGAGCCCATGCACTGACATCTTTACTACTCTAACAATGCCTGCTTACTCTGCAAAGTGAGATTATGATAAAGTAGCCAGGACTTGTCTGTACTTCCAATAGATGATCAATTAACCTTTGAAATGTCTGAAAGTAGTAGTAGTAGATTAATTATTTACCCAAGTAGCTCAGGCATAGAGGTGTTGCTGATGCAGGGTTACATTATTAATTCATTATTCCATTAACGCTAACATTCAAGATGCACGGATATTACTGGGATAATAATCACTTCTTCAGTTAGGGCTGACATAACGTGTTGAAGAAACTATACTAAGCTGGCATTATATAGGTATCCACATTATAACTGAGCTCCTTCCTTGATAGAAAAGGATAGAAAAAGGTATTACAATTGATTATTCTGTGTCCAAAATACATTAAACAGTTATTGGCAAATGAGGGTGAACAACATAGTTTGGTCTCTGAGCTAAACTTTTGACACACTTCATTTTTGTTCATACTAAAATTTGTGATGTTGGTATTTAATTCTTATACGCGCATATATGTACTTCTACAGGTGATGTGTTAATACTCGTTTCAGCATGACAGAAAAGATTCTTTGATGAAGGTGTGAAAAAGGCTGAGAAAGCAAATCCTGGAAGTAATCAGCGGTAAGAACAAAAACAAGAAAACTGGAGAATTTCCCATGATGATCTGTGGAAACAAAAAGTGATGTGGGAAACACCACCGCAAGGGACGCACGGAAGAGGCAGAGCGTTTGGTCTAGGGGAGAGAATTGTGACTTTTTGAGATCCAAGCCAAGAAGTAATAGAAAGTGGATAAAATGTTTCCAAGTTCGTTTCAGTATGGCCAAGCTTCCTAATGAAATGAGCCTGCTCTTCATCGCAAGATCTTTTGGCAGATGGAGATTCAGTTCAGCCAAAGACTCAGATTAAGAAGGTTCTAGGAAATGGAATGCATTATGGCATGGTCTCCATTATGCTGAAGAACCTAGTGTAAATTAGTGATCTAAATATATAAGGCAAGCAAAAGTTGCTTGGAGAGAGTCAGGGCGGGACAGAGAGAAGTGCACTATTCAGTAAGTTTTGAATCTTGGGGCCATTGGCATAACAAGTTGCCTTGCGCTTGCCAGGAATCATATCTTACCCTTCCACATTGTAAAGAAAACAAAGTACAAAGCAAGAACCATGGCAATTGATGGATTTTGTATTAGTAATTCCTCTGGCTGATTTCGACTACAAACCCTGTGGAAACCACAAAATCGATCAAGAACTAAGACGTTATGTACTTTTTGCCGAATTGAACACCTTATAGTTCATGCATCTGGAGTTCATGGTGCGGCCACATTTCTCTTGATGTGAATGATAAATAAAGTAAGAAGTGTTATACCAATGGACAATTGTGTTAATTTACAAAAAATATTTGAACTTATCGATTTCATGAACAATTATGTAGTTTTATTTAAATATAATAATGAAAAAAGACTTCAAAAACATTAAAAGAGAAATTAAAACTACATTTCCAGGAGTAAATTGTGAATATTGCACCTAAAGCTTTTATATTGTACTCAGATTGATAAGTGTGTCTATGTGGAAAAAAACAGTCAGATTGTGAGTTTTTTTAAAATGGAATTACAAAAATAAGTATCCCATTTTTTTTTTTTGGTTTTTGTGTGCTAATGCGCTTTAAAAATGGCCACGTAATTGTGAGTCAACTGCATGTGCTAGGTATTAAGTTGTGCACAGGATTAGTTAAAATGTAAGGTTGATGTTGAATATGTTTCTATTCTCCTTTGTATTGATACATTATCATGCAGTGTTTTTTTTTTACACATTACTTCTGAAAATATAATCTATAAATTATTTCTGTCGATTTGCAGCTTTTGAGAGCTATTGGCTATGGGATAAAATTGCAAATAATCCGTGTCACAAGTTTTATTTCTAATGCAAGTTTTGGATTTACTGAATGTTTATTTAAATTTGTTCAGAAATTAATAGTTTTTCCCCCATTTAATAAAGAATATAGTTTCACCAGATGTAAACCTCTTAAATACAATCTAATTTTCACCTTGAAGAAACAAGCCTGTTTTTCAAATATTGCCATGTGTTACTATATGTTCGGGGGTCCCCAAACTACGGCCCAGCGGGGTCCACATGCGGCATTGGACGTTTACATCCGGCCCCATCCGGCTACAAAAGCGCCAATGATTAGGGCTATGTTGGGCCCCCACCGGGCCTTCGTACGTCCACAAACTAGCTCTACCCCATCAGTGTATAGTGCTCGAGATTTCATGCGGAAAACAGACGCGAGCTTATTTCTGGAGGTGGAGGGATGTGGCGGGAAGGACAACCCCGCCGCAAATGCTCCTTGAACCGGATGCGGCCGAGTGAGCCTCAACAATTCAATCAATGACAATTCGGAATGCATGAGGGTAAAGCATAGAAAAAATAAACAAATGGTGGGGGGTCGTAGTAAATAATTAATATGAGGGGCAGCATAGGAAATAATTATGGAGGCAGGCATAGGAAATAATTAATGGTGGGGGCAGCACTATAGGAATAATAATGGTGGGGGGCCAGCATAGGAAATAATGGTTAAGGGGAGGAGCAGCATAGGAAAAATTAATGGTGGAGGGGCAGCATAGAGAAATTACTTAATGGGTGGGGGGGCAGCATAGGACAATACTGGTAAAGGGGCAGCCATAGAAATAAATAATGGTGGGGGGCCAGCCATAGGAAAAAAATAATTAATTATGAAGGGGCAGCATGGAAATAATTATGGTGGAGGGGCAGCATAGGAAATAATTAATGGTGGGGGAGCATAGGAAATAATGGTAAAGGGGCAGCATAGCAATAATAAGGTGGGGGGCAGCATAGGGGAAATTAAGTAATTATGAGGGGGCCTAGACTAGGAATAATTTATTAGGGGGGTCAGAATAAGAAATAATTAATGGTGGAGGGAAAGTATAGGAAATAATTAATGGTGTGAGAGGGGAACATAGGACAGCTATGGGGGGGGAGCAGCATATGAAATAATTGTGGTGGAGGGGCAGCATAGGAAATAAGTAAGAGTCTTTGGGCAAGATATCAAAATAGTCACAATGGGGTGCAGTAGATAAAATAATTAATGAGGGGGTGGTAGTGGATTACAGATGTGGTCACATGAACTGCATTTTTTTATTAAACTCCAATGTATGAGAGGGACAGTGAACAGCCACTATGCAAAAAGTTTAGGGACACTGCTATATGTTGTAATAACTTAGAAGGTTTTAACTTGCCTAGTGAATTTAAGTACCGTATAGTATTGTGACATGTTGTACTCAGTAGTGGGAAATTTAGGTTGGAATTTGTTAAAAATTTGGTGAAATTTCAGAATCCTAAATGTTGTGCTTTTCAGACTAATGGTCTTGTAAATATTATTTTACAAATGACTGCTTTATGTGACATGATTTTTTATTCATTTTAATTTTATAAGGTTAATTTTAGGTGTATATTGAATAGCAAGTCCAATTGGTGAAGGAAAATTTCATAAATTAAAATATTTTAGACGCAATTTATGTTATAGATTTTTAAAAGTCATACTGATTAGAAACCCAGTACAGTAAAGCACGCCATTTAGAATTAGGCCCCTATCAATGCTATTTAAAACAGCTTAGTTAAAGAACATCTGTAAGTATAAAAACTTTTGAATTAACTTGCACTTAGCTAAAATAAACCAATCCTCAGTTTTTAATACTGTCATTTAGCATCTCAGCCCATTCAAGTAGGAGGGTTTTACCTGCCCTTGGCTGTCTTTGTGTTGTGTGGAATCCTTATCGAGATGGTTGAAGAGGCGTACAGTAGAGGGTGGATGATGTTTTGGGATGTGATTTATTAGCAGATTTGCACGACCCTAACAGTACAGCATGCTGGAGCAGGAGAATATCAGTCCTGACGATGTAAAAAAAACTCTAAAAAAACTCTAAAAATCAGTATATGAAAGCAGGTGCTGATCTAGTCTAATAATGGCATCGGATCCGCACAGTAATATACAGTGCAGCCTTTGACACAGGAAGGGTGATCTGCCACAGGGCAGCTCAATTGAATATAAGGGCAAAAATATAAAAAAATCAGTGATTGAACAAAAAAAACCGTTTAATGGTAGCAAAGGGGTCTCTCAGAGAGGGGTTCTTCTAAAGAAAGAGGTTTCACTGTGGTGTATATTGTCATCATGTGTTCATCATTTTATTTTCCTATGTACGGGTAGGTGTTTTATGTGTAGGTGGACATGTTTTTACTAGATCTTTTTCTTGGTGGTGTAGTAGATTACTATAAAAAACATTTATAACATGTGATGCAGAGATCTCTGTTCGTACTTCCCGGTGTTGCTCTGCCCGAGTCTCGGTACAAGCAGTAACACTGATTCTGTTGTCCCGAGTGGTGGGTTTGTGCCGTTCAAAGAATGCACGCAGTGCTATGGCCCACGCCTTAGCTGATGTCACAACCAGGAAGTCCCGCCCACGTCAGGAAAGGTTGATATCATTTTTCTATTACCCCTTTATCATAATAAGAAGAGCCCGAAAACATTATTGTTGAAGTGTTTGTTAAAGCCTCAGTCCAGCCGTGCTAAAACAATTTTTTGTAAAGTACAATTTACAGGTGTGTTTTAAGCTTTAACCCGTTTCGTCGGGTTCGGTTGCATGGAGAGGGCTAACGGGCTAGCACTGATAGCTGGTGCAAAAGCTGCCGCCATTTTGAGGATCATCGCTCCCTGGTGAGCGGGAGCGTCGCCATGACAGCCTCCGTCTTCCGGAGGCCGGTCTTGTTTAACATATTCATGTAAATGTGTTATCTGAACATTTGAATGAATAAGTAGAAAATCCCCATTACTGCCATCGGTTATATGGAGTATTATGTAGGATTGATCAGAAAAACCTAGGGTTAAAGTACCCTAGGGGATCTGAAACAATAGTGAAAGTAATAATAAAAAAAACGTTAAAAAATTATAATAAAAAACCCTAAAAATCAAATCACCCCCTTCCACTAGAACTCACCCTCTTTTCATATCTTCACCCTACCCCCTTGCCTTTCCCACCTCTCACTCTCCCGATCCCTTGTGCCTCCCCTGTCCATCACGTTTTCCTAATCCTTGGTCGTTCCCCCTCTCCCTCGTTATGCCCAACCACCACTCCACAAATTGCTTCCCCTTCTCCCCCACTTATAACTAGCCTTTTTTCCTCCTTCCCCATCTTTCCAAATCATATAAATATAAATAACAGTAAAAATTCTTAAAATATATAGGTAGCCGTGTCTGGAAAATCCCGATCTATCAAAATAATCTTATATTATATTATAATATAATAACGTTTCTCTGTGTTCACCCCGTAACAGGAAAATGGCGCCCAAGTAAACATTGCACTTTTTTGCTATTTTAAAAAAGATTATTAAAAATCAATAAAAGGATAAAAAGGTCATACATTCCTAAAAATGGGAGCATTAAAAATGTCACCAAAAGTCACACAAAAAATGACACCACCCACAGCTCCGTAACACTGATAGGTAAAAAGTTATTGCACCAGAAGCTGGCAAAAGCCCCCAAAATGTTTTATACAGGAGGGTTTTAATTTTTGTAAATGTATGAACACTATACTATACAAATTTGGTATTCCCCTACTTGTACCGACCCAAGCATAAAGTTAGACATGGTCATTTGGTTGCATAGTGGAAAGCCGTATAATCTTAGCCACAAGAAAAAACAGCAGAAATGAGTTTTTCCACCATTTCACTGCATTGGAATTTCTTTCCTCTGTCTAGACGTGCATGAAAATATTCAATACCATTACTATGAAGTGCGATTTGTTATGCAGAAAACAAGCCATCATAGAGCTCTTTACGTGTAAAAATAAAAAAAGTTATAGATTTTTGAATGTGGGGAGTGAAAAATGGAAATGAAAACACAAAAAAGAGCCCGGTGCTATGGGGTAAAGTGTGTTATTGACCAAAATTTACACATTTATGCTAGATTAAAGATGAAAATAAAAATCAAAACTTGTGCAGTTTCTCTTGAGTATGGCGATATCCCACACGTGGATGGTACCTCTTTTATGGGCCTACAGTTTTTTTAGGGCCTAGAATTCTTTTTTTTTTTTTTGGGACGGGATGGCCAGATGAGCATTTTGCTGGTTGGATTTGAAGAAAGTACCAGACACTTGAAAAACCCCCACAAAGACAAGATTTTGAAAACTACACCCCTCAAGGGAGGAATACAGTAGCCATTTTAACACCACATGTTTTTCATGGAACTTAATTCACTTTGACTCATGTAAGTAAAAAATTAATTATTTTCTAAAGAAAGTTGCCTTGGCTCCAAAACATTAGGGGTTAAAGATGTAATTATACCCGGTTGTTTGCTGTGGGGGGCTTTTGCAGTTTGCTGTAATGGATTTCGAGTGCTATGTCACATTTGTGGAGCCCCTGAGATGCCAGAACAGTAGAAACCAGCAAAGAGCTATACCATTTTGGAAACTTAAAAGAATTTATAAAGCATATATACAGCAAATGTTCCAGAGATGAGGATGGTGAAGACAGGATCTATAGGCTGTGCTGAGTTCATTGGGTGCTCCAAATCCAGGATTTCTCTCTACTGTATATCATAGATAACAAATTACTTATGTGCTATGTGTCAGTACGATTACAGCAATATCCCATTTATACAGATTGTTTTATGTTTGAGTAGTTTTGCAGGATAAAAACTAATTTGAGGAAAAAGCACTATTTTGTATTACCATCATCTATGAGGTGCTTTAGTGCTTAATTTTTTGTGGGACAAGTTGTACTTTTTATTGCTTTCAATAAAAAAAAGCATAGATCATATCCTATCTTTGGACCATTTTCTATCTAGAGAGGAGGGGTTAGGAGCACTCACTCCCCCTCTCCTCCACCCTGCTATGTGCTATGCCCAGGTTATGGTTCAGGTGAACACGAGACCATGTGAAAGAAGCCTTAGGCCCCTTCCACACTTGCGTTTTTCACACGGTGGGATGTGCGTTGCTTTTGACACGCAGAAGAGAAGTGCATGAACGCATTAAATATCAGCTGCCTATACTTTTGCAAGTCATGGTGCGTGAAAAAATCAACCTACAAGTCTATGGAGATGCATCAGGAAATGCCAGTGCACTCTGAGACAACACGCAAGTGCAATGCACGGTGCAAGCGTTTCATGCATCAATGCCATAGAAAGATAGAGCGCAGGATTTATCTGCGACGTGAAAAAACGCATTGAAATTGCATGAAAATACACGTGAAAAAACTGAGGACCCGAACAAACTTTGACCTGAAAACGGATGCCAATCTGATTGCAAATGTCAGTTTTTCACGGACCAAACCCTGTCGCACCATGATCAGACTCTGCGTTGATCTGCAACGCAAGTGTGGAAGGGGCCTAAAAGTTTAGGTGTTAGGCCTCATGCACACAGCAGTATTTGGGGGCCAAGGCCCCCATAGAGCTATATTGTGTACGGTTGCGGTGCAGCGAGACATGGTGGGTACACCAGGTCTCACAGCACTGTAATTTAGCCAAGCGCCCACTCTGCAAATTATATAGCAGATGCTATGCCCATCCCTTACCAATATAGAGATGAATATGATACTTAGCCTGGTAGCCTCAGCAAGCATAATGATTTTTTTTCAAAAGAATACACTGACGTTTTTGCCTAACTTATGTTAGCCTAATCAGGATGGATGAACACTCAGAACAGGTGCAACACTTTCCATTATACTGTTTTTGGCTTTACAATAAATTCTGCAATGAGAAGGCACTTTAGAAAGATTTACCATATATATGATTAGTCCACCAAAGCCTGATTAAGTTGGCTGATAAGTTGAGCGTTACTCCAGTATGCATTGTACCGAATCGTTTGGCGTGTGTGTTACCGTTGGTTGCATAAAGAAATTTAATTAACTTTTATGCACAACATTGCCTAGTCTGGTCCATGATACAGCTGCATCACCACCAAGGGCGCACCAACTATTTACCAGGACACATTACTACAGATCTAAGGGTGCCCCAGGGAGAACAGCACAACAGCCTTCCCTCCATATCATTTCTGCCAAACACACTGCTGGAAAGACCTGCCAGGCTGTAGAACAGCCTCGGTCCCCATTACCAAGCACCGTGACACTTAGCGTGCCTAGGCCGCACCACCAGCCACTCCGGTATTCGGGGTCCCAGCTGTCTCAAGGCGCCTAGAAAAGGCTAGGCCCCGGTGGGGGATGCCAGGATTTTTAAACCAAAACAGTCTATCCTATTCCAGAAAGAAAACAGATATCCAAATGTAGAACAGCACTGTTTCAGTGTTTTGCATATCTTCAGTCAGTTAGGGAACTGGTGTAGCTAGTGAGAAGCTTTGACCAGGGACAGGGAATTAAGGGCTCTCAGTACTTCTGAGACAGCGTAGGAGAGCACTATTTGACTATGTATCCCTAGTATCTTCTACCGCCGTGAACATTAACTGGCCAATTATGTAGCAGTGACATTAACTGCATCTGTATAACCATAGCATCTTGTTTATTATGACGGTCACAAATCTGGGAGAAGCGGGGTTAAAACAATCCGTTTCCAATCCTGGTTTTAGGGAGAGCTAGGGAGCTAGCTTAGTGGATGTGTGTTCCATGGTCTGCAGCTCCAGGCTCACCAGTGCAAGAAGAGAAACAAATGGGTAAGTTATTTTGTTATACGCAATTGGCACTGGGGAATCACGGGTGACTGTGGTTATCGGGGGAAGTAGTTTTGTGGCCACAGAGAACATCACTGTGCCTAGTAGTTACTAGGGGCATCACTTGTGTCTATGGCTACTGGGGGCTATCATCAATTGTGACTGGCATCGGTGACATCAATGTGGCTATGGATAATGGGGCACCACTGTAACTATGGGGGCATCAATGTGACCTAATGGGGCATAATGTAAACTACGGGGCAAATGTGACTACTGGGGGCATTATGTAATACTGGGACATCATTGGACCATGAATTTTGAGGGCATACTGGCACTAAGGTACAGGAGGGCATCATGGAATACGGATGCATCACTATGACGAGAGTACTGTGGCGATCAATGTGACCATTTGTTAGGCTATGTGTGAATCGAGGAGGTGGAGATGGTTTTTTTTATCGTTGGTTTTCGGTAGTGAATGGTCATGTTAATATTTAAGTGACTGTGGTGGCACTGTTATATATTAGTTTGCTAATGTGTGGTGGCAGTGGCCTAAATTGGATACTGTTTGTAGACATTGTGGACTTATGGTACATGTGTGGGGGAAGTTGACTGGTTGGCTACTGGTTGGGCACCAACTATATTGGGCTACTGTAGAGAAATGTGACATATGTGTACTGTGGGGGTAATAGAGATCTCTAGGGGAAGAACAGACCTAAGACCGCCATACCACCCATAGGGTCCCACAATCCACCCACCACGGTGGGTGGTGGTGGGGAAAATAGAGATAGAGAACAGGCCTACCTACCACCAGACCGCCAAATTAGGGTACCACAATCCACCACCAGGACAGGGATGGCGGCTTCCGGGGGGCTGAGCACACATGAGCCCTTAAAAATAGACTTGCACTGTAACTGGTGCACTGTTCTTATTCAGGGCTGCATCAGCCACCACACGTCCCTTGATGATCCAATGGTGATGAAACGCGTTCAGAGATATGTAGGCAGATCGGGTGGAAGCGCAATGTGACAGGGACAGTCTGGTACTTCTCTGTAAGAGCAGGAGTTATGGGGACTCTTGAAGGTTAAGCACCCACCTGATACAGACCTTTCCGCAGATATTGCTACCACGTGGGTTGAATCACGGTAAGCTCGTACGACTGCCATAGCAGGATGTGAGGAGAAAGGGCAATATTGTATATTGGTTGGTAACTATATTTCTCAGGTTATTGCCAGAACCCAGAATGTAAACAGTGCTACCTGTTTTTACCCATGAACAGCACTTGTGCAAGTTTAATGTGATATAATAAAGTTTAGAATGTTTTAGGCACATTACCACTCCTTGGGGTTTGCTCCTTGCTTGTTGATACTCAATTCTTGTAGGGGCCCACAGAGATTATAACATATAATAACGCATGGTTTTCAACTAATGGAACAAGGAAAGAACCATCCAAACGCCTGGACACCAGTAAGTCATTAAGGCACCGATTACAACACTATAGGTAGATTCTGTGTCTATCAATTGGGTGTATGCTTCCGGCTGGTATCCAGGGTGCCGCTCTGCAGCATACCACAGGTATTAATAGGCCATTGGTCAGGTGACAAACTCTGTCACAGGATTCTAAGGCTCGAGGAGGAGTAAAGGGACCCAATGCCCATATCCACCTTCAAGTGAAAAAGCGGTACAGCGTGTCATATAGAAAAACAATGCAGCGGGGAGAAGTCTGGTTCAAAGATCTAACAAGGTTCAATAAGTCCCTTGTGCGCACACATATTCGGGCTGTGCCTAAAAATTAGTGGCATCTTCCCTATGGACCAGAGTGCTGGATGAATTACCAGGTGTTGTCATGGAGGACACCAGGACCAACTGAAATCAAGTCGCTGCAATATAAATCTCAAGCATCTGATTCTACTAGGGCTGAACAAAAAAAAAAAAGAGAGTCAATAGCCAATAGAAGGAGAGGGTAAAGGAAGAACCCTAAGTCAGTGATGGGCCAACCTTTGGAGCTTGGTGTGTCAAAATTCGCCAAAAAACCCGAGCACACCGGGCGCGTTGTGTCACTTTAGAAAAAAAAACGAGTTTGTGATATTTAAATAAAAAAATATGTATAATTATTGAACTAACGGTAGGGACGTCTTGTTAATCTGTCGTGTTTCTTTTGTTTGGTTCTGTTCTTGCTGTTATTTAACTTGTGTGGGGTGCCATGAAAAAAGATAAGTGAGGGGGGGGGGGAATTCTGCCAGTGAGGGGACCTATGGCAGTCAGCAACAGCTGAATCAGCCACATGTTAGCCATCATAGGGCAGCTATTTCGTAAGTATAATGAGCTCCTCCTAGGACTTTTTTGTTGCTGAATTCATTGGCCAAATCTTCATTGAGGTGGTTTTAATTGAAAGTTAATATGTCAAGCTGTTTCTTTGTGGTTGTGATATTATTAATGTGATGAGAATAGGTAGACAAAAGTAGGTGGAAGGAAAAATAGTAAGTACAGCCATGCTATATTTTTGGGATCGCTAAAAGTGTCTGGTACTGATTCCAGCTCAATTTCCTGTTCCTAGTGGCATCCTCTTGATTCTCCAAGTGGACCTTTCTAGATCTAAAGCTTGACCTCAAAGTCAACAAACCCCGACCCAAGATGATTGTCCGAAAATTCTGCAAGTTGCATCCCAAGTCATCAATTTGTATCCTGGAAACTATTTAATCCCAACTACGTAGACTACTACATCAGGATACGTAATTATTTTATGTTGTTCTAGGCTTATAAATGATTAACCCTATCACGAGATGGTCAAGTAAGGGTCTAAAACTTGCTGGTACTTATATGCAAGGGTTCCATTTCATTTTCTACAGCGCACACTCTGTTACTCAAGGAAAAAATATTATAAGTTTGTTTCTACATCTGCTTGAAATTTTAGTTTCAAAAGATTTGATGAATTCAAAATAAATCAAATACTTTTTGCCAAAACCTGTATAGCTTGAAGTGCAGTTCATTAAAAGAGAGATCTGTAAAAAAAACCAGGTTGTGGACCCAAATTATTATGTAGAGTGAGGAAAGTTCCCAGATCCTATCCTCAAGAAATACCTTAATTTCTTCAGCACTCATTTAAGAGCTCAAGAACTGTCTCGCTCAGTCAGTACATGATTGTACATCAGCAGTCCATGTAGGTGAAACAACTTCCAGTTAAAAGTGCAGAAAAATTTCTCGCTATTTTTGTAAACAACTGACATAAGTCGTTTTAAGTCAGTGAATCAGATTGCACTAAGCCTCCTGATGGATCATACGTGAAAAGGCACATCAGGTGTCCAATAGCTCTGGAAACCATGTAACAAATCCGACTGTTTTCCCCATCATAATTTCGCTTACTGACGTACTTGGTTGGCACTGATTATAACTTTATCAACTGATTCTGTCATTGTGACCAATCAGAATAGGAGACCAATAATGGACTGAAAGCATGTGAGTGACATACAGTAGTTTCATCAAAGAGAGATAAAAAAATATTTACAATTCCTATGTCTCTCTTTAATTGCTGTTGATATTTTGATGTTCAGTCGATTTATTCGTCTTTTATGATATTCTACTGAGTGGTAACTCAGATATTCTCTTACTAATTGCTCTTATTCTGCATATCATGAAATAGAGCTAGTTGACACATTTAAGAGGTTTCTTAAAAATTCTCACCTAACTGTGTGCTGTCATGCTGAGCTATGTAGTGAGCAATGCTCAGACTTGACAGATGTAAATTTATAGAGCTTTTTACCAAAATGTAAGGATGAATTAGATTGTCTTTGAAGGTGTAGCTGCCGTGGAAATGTATTCCCTTCCTTTTCATCCTCACTTTTTTCAAGAGATCGCATGATAGTTTTGAAGTCTATTATATTCCATGTTCTGTTACTACCGTTAACTACCATAGAAATGCAAATGATCTGCCATTTTTTTCTAAAATGCCAATACATCTCAGTCCATGTATCTTGAAAGGGTCGGCTACCACCACTTTACTGAATGCCTTGTTTTATTTTTTTTGGCGTATCATCACAGGGGCAGTGAAAGAATAATATTTACAGATAGCGCTGCAGGAATTAGGGGTGTAACTGTCGATTAGGAAAGACAGAGTTAATAAGCAGAAAGAGTAATAAGTGTGCGCAGTGTGATAAGGAGTATAACTAGATGCAAGATGGGTTCCGTATGTAATAAGGGCGGGAAACGGCACCTATGCACAGGCCTCTTCCAGCCTCCCCCTCACTTATCTCAGTAATGGACCAATCACAAAGATATGCGATATCACGGGCCTCAGATAGCGTTCCCTCGCGGCGTTCTGCTGCCTCTAAATGAATGAAAGAAGGGAGTACAAAGTAGTCCAAATTTCATATAATAACTATGAAATTCATAACAATAAAAAACACTCAACCAAACTAATGTCCCCGTACTCCAAGGAATAGTGAAACAGGCTATATTGCAAATACAAAGAAACAAATCAGTCACATATATAATATAAAGCCATTCTACCAGCTCCATAGCCAAAGAAAGTAAGTAAAATGTTAGCCACTTGGAAGATGGCAATGAACAAATGAAAGATTTTTCCTCACATTAGGGATTTTATTTGGCAATTAGAAAAAACATAGAAAAAATTATAATTATGTATACCGTAATTGTATCGACCATAGATAAGATAACAGAATTATTAGACTTTACTGAACACCAAAACAAAGAAAAAAATCCAGTACAGATTGATGCTTTTTACTCCGTGCCCCGAAAAAATAAGTTCATACATTTTCCACAATTGGAGATAGATACAAGCGCCAAAATGGTAACACTGTAAAAAGCATCTTTCATCCCGCAAAAAAAAATGCCATCACATGGCATCAATAATGAAAAACGAAAATGTTTATCCTACAAAAGGGGCCACTGAGAAACTGAAATCCTGGCCGCTGCAGCGGCGCTCCTCCCCGCGCGCCTCGCGGGTGCGCCCATAAAAAAAGTAAACAGCACATGAGGGAGTCTCTGTTACTCGGGAAGAAATGCCAGAAACAAATTGTATGGTGGATTTTCTCTTTTTATCTTTTGGAAATGTGTAAAATTAGGCTATAAATGAAGCATATCACCCACAAATTTGACCCCCATCCATAAAGTATGCACATTAACTCACGCGTCTAACACCTTAGACAGAGACAGGAATGGCAGTGTCAATTCCTCAATTGAGATCCCCCCAACAAATAACAAAAAAGCAGTGTACCTTTTAACTAGTTTAAGAACTTGGGGCAGATTTATCAAACTGTCTGGAGAAGTCAGAATATTTATAGTTGCCTATGGCAAACCAATTCCAGCTCCCCTTAAAAATCCATGAGCCCTGGTAAAATGAAGTGAGCTGTGATTGGTCGCCATGGGCAACTAAAAAATATTCTAACTTTCAGACAGCTTGATAAATCTCGCCCCATTGTCTCCTGAGAAGTGCCCCCAAGCAGTGTACATCACATCACAGCCCAGCCCGGAGGGGTATAGAGAGCTCACTAAATAACTTACCTAACGCACAGACTCCAACGACCACCTCTGGCCTCCGTTATCCTCGTGTGCAGAGTTCCGTGCAGCACAGCACAGGTCGCGTCTTCTGCGAGCCAGTGCTGCTCTGTCTCCATATTCTGACGGTCATGCGCGGCCTCCGCGACCAAGATGGGAGACAGGAGCAGAAGCTGGAATCACCGACCGACCGCCCGACAGCGCAGACAATGGCGACGGGACGCCAGAACAACAGCTGCCGGCCACGACAGCCCCGAACAGTCCGCCCCTGCACGGTTCGTGTATTTGTGTGTCACTGTAAGTGGGTACGCGTGTACTAGGTGAGCCATCACGGACCTAAGCCATGCAGAGTAAGTGAGTGTCTTCACATGTTTGGCATTAAAACAGTATAAGATCTAATCCACATGAAATTAATAAAACTGTGTGTAAACATAAAAATTTTATGTAAAAAGAAAGAAACAACCATCCCAAACTGAATTAATGCATGAAAAATTACCCAGGGGTAATGTCTTAAAATGTCAAGAAAAAATCCAGATTCAACACAGTGGTTGAAAGGTGTTCAGCCAATATATTAGTCAACGATCTCATTTTTACACTCGGGGTAGGACGGCTCAATGATGCAAACACTTTGGTGGGCAAATTTGGGGCATCATCTTACTAAGGGTTTCCGTCAGATTTGCAACCTTTTGGGGACTGCACGGGCTGGGACAGGTATTGACAGGGTCTTTGCAGGGCGTGACTGTACCCGCGCTGCGCACTCGCTGCTGGCAGGGCGACTTTCATAGGTGAAAAGTCCGCCCGGCTGCATTTTTATACGCCAGCGGTCATGCCTGGTGTAGGAATACACGCTGCGCAACTGGAAGCGATACATCAAGAGGCAGAAGCTCTTATGTATGGGCTGCGAATTCGCAGCGGAGGGGCGATCATACGCTGGCGCCGAGCGCCAGCGTATGATAAAGATCCCCATTATGTCCAGATTGACTTAAAGGTGTCTAGAAACGGGTAGTCACCATGCTTACTGGTTTTTTTTGAAAAATTATGACTGTGGCAGTGATGGCGAACCTACGCACGTCGTGCACGTATCCCCATCTCCACTTCCGTCTCTGCCACTGCCAAGGCAGGAAAAGGCGCGATCATCACGAGCCCAGCGATCTCTCTACTGGGGCATGCATCAACCTGACTGTGCTCAACAGTACTGCCATAGTAGATACGCAGCAGCAGGCAGTGCCGCTCCCCCTCCACTCCCTTCCCCCCTCCCACCCACGCCCGGAACACAAGCCAAGTGTAGAGAGAAACACCAACTTACAGAACACCCAGTGAGTACAGATGTATGCAGCTGGAGTGCTAGTAGCTGCTGGTTGTTATTACAAAGTGCAGCATGGCAGGCAGCTTTGGGACATCTAAAACACACTATGTTGGCTTATGTTTTTAGTGTCCCAAACTGCCCTGTACTGTAAACTGTTGTGCCACATTATAAACTGCCTCAGCACCCGATCCTCGTCACTATGCGCATGTCTTCCAGTGACGTTGTGGTGCACTAATTTGCCCTCATCTGACAGCATGGCACAGTGCACATAGTTCTGCAAGTGGAAGTTGTATTTTATTATCTATATATAATATGAATATATAGATATATAGCCCTCACCATCCACTATTATTAGGCTTACAACCCTGCAACTGCTCGTTAACAACTTCATTCTAATCAGCCATCACAAGACGGCAATAGGCATTAACCTGGTCAAGAACAATCTCTCTCCTGCCGTTCAAATCAAGCATCTATGGAGAAGAAGGGGTAGTTTTGAGTGCCTGAACTTGCATTTGTTGGTGCCGAGAGGCTGGTCTGGTGGAGTATTGTCAGAATCGCTGATCCTACTGGGATTTTCAACGCACAACCCATCTCTAGGGTTTAAAGAGAATGGTCCGAAAAAAAAAAAAACATCCAGTGAGCGAAGTTCTTGGGCGGAAATGACTTGTTGATGCCAGGGTCAGAGGAGAATGGGCAGACTGCGTTCGAGCTGATAGAAAGGCACCATGACTCAAATCGCCCGAAAGCTTTTTCAACCAGAGCACAGGTAGGCAGAAGAGCATCTCTGACCCACAGTACGTCGAACTTTGGGCAGCGATGGGCTACCAGCGAGAAGGACCACATTGGGGTGTGCCACACCGTTGATCAGCTAAGAACAGGAAACTGGAGGACTACAATTTGCAACAAGCTCATCGAAATGGGACAGTAGAAGATTGGAAAAAACGTGCCCTGGTTGATGAGGACTCAATGTTTCCTGCTGCGACATTCGATGAGTATGGTGGAATTTGGCGTCAACACAACATGAAAGCATGGATCCATCCTGACTGTACAACGGGTTCAGGTGGTGGTGGTGGTGTCATGGTGTGGGGAATATTTTCTTGGCACTCTTTGGGCCCCTGGTACCAATTGAGCATCGTTGCAAAGCCAAACCTACCTTATATGTTGCTGACCTGTCCATCCCTTTATGACCACAATGTCCCAACATCTGAGGCTCTTACGCAGGTAATGCCCAATGTCATAAAGCTGGAATCATCTCAGACTGTTTCCTTGAAAGGACAATGAGTATCGACTGTACTCAAATGGCCTCCCACAGCCACCAGATTCAATCCACAAGCAGCATCTTTGGATGTGGTGGAACGGGGAGATTCGCTCATGGATGTGCCACCAACAAATCTGCGGCAAACTGTGTGTGATGCATCATGTCAATTGGACCAAAAATCTCTGGTGAATGTTCCAGCACCTGTGTTGAATGATTGCCACAAGCAAGTGACGGCAGTTCTGAAGCAAAAGGGGGGTCAACCCGTTACTAGCATGGTTATACCTAATAAAGTGGCCGATGAGTGATATATATAAAATATATACTATTTATATTGTATATGTTGTGTGTGTGTCGACCAGACATGGGTTTATGGGGTCGTGGTGATTTGATGGTAATTCACCTGCCCTATATGCCATGTAATTTGCTGTTCAGTAGTGTTCCTCACTGGATGGGGTAGGTTTCTCGCTGTATTTGCTTCCTGGGCTTTGTGATAATTAGTGATGTTGGACTTTTCTTATAGTGGTATTGTTCATTATCAGTATGTGGTTATTACTTGTTGTACGGTAAGGTCATCAAGTAGTCAGTATTTATATGTCCTTATAGGGTATGGTGTGATTTAGGACAAAGTGTTGGCACTTTGCATGATAACATTGGACTTGGGTTGGATTTGGACACTTGGTCTCTAAAAAAGTTCGCCATTACGATGAGCGAACATACTCGTATGAGCTTGATGCTAGTTCAAGCATTAATTACTCAAAACTGCTCGGCTTGTCTCGGACGAATACTTTGCCCCGCTCGAGAAAATGGCATCTATCTGCTGTTGTGATGTTTGGTGGCCGGAAACAGAGCCAATCACAAACCAGGAGACTCTGCACCTCCACCGCATGATGTCCCACCCCCTGGACCTAACGTCGATAGCAGTGGTTGGCGCCAGATCAGGTGACCCCGGAATAGACTAGCCCCTGCCACCGCGCACTGCTTCGGATCATTCTCCTGTGGATGCCGCTAGGGAGAGAGCTGCTGCTGGTCAGCGGGAAAGAGTTAGAGTGTTCTATTAGAATAGTGTTAGGGGGAGGAGTGATTCTACCAGAACCCAAAACACCTTCTTAGGGGCTACAATAACGTTTTTTATTTACTTTTTTGTTTTTTTGCCTGTGGCTGGGCTTTGCTGGGCATTAGTAGTGCAGCTCGTACATATGTGAGGAATTTGGCTGGAGAGACTTGGACCGTTGTGTTAGCTTTAGTGACAACATATCCACCTTAAACACTGTGGACAATTATTAGGGTTGTTGATTTGAATAGTCACAGTCTGCTGATTTATTATTTTTTTTACTTAACGTATTTTCCTTTTTATAGCTCAAAGTAATCTGCGGCAAAGCAGGTGCTTTCAGTGTAGGCTAGAAAAAGCCTTCATAGGAGAACCCCAACTGGCTACTTATGCACAATAAGTTATATTTTACGTTTTTTTTTGCTTGTGGCTGGGCTGCTGCACTATAGTGCAGCTAGTACCAATTGTGGGAATTTTGCTGGGGACTTGCAAGCCGTTGTGTTAGCTCTAGTGACCACAGATCTCACCTTAAACACCGACGTGGGACATTTGATTAGGGGTTTTGATTTTGAAATAGCCACAGTCTCTGATTATAGTTTTTTTTTCGTTTATTTCTTTATAATACTCAAGTTCATCAGGCACAGCACAAATCCGCGTTGTGAGCTGTCAGTGTAGTTAGAAACTAGCCATTAGCACAAGGTCGCTATGTTTTGTTTAAAAAATAAAAATTTAAAGTTTACCTTTTAATTTGAAAATGTTTAAAACCCAGGGCTGCGGATAGAGGATATGGGCGGTGAAATGGGCGTCCAACCTACTGTCAGGGTCAGATTCGTGGTCCTGGGTGGGGTGCGGCACCACCGCTGATGAGGGAGTCAGGGGACGCCGCAGAGCTAAACACTCCCTAGGTTCTTCATGGCTCAAGTTTACTGGGACTCGTGGTAGAGCACTTTGAGGAGCAGAACAGTGCCGACAGAGGTGATGTCGTGGATTTGCGGACAATTTTCTAGACCATTGTTTCCACCAGTCAGTCTCCCACACAGTCCACCCATTACACGAGAAATCCGCAGCACTCCTCCAGACTCCTCCACCTCCGTCATCTCCTTCCTCCGTCCCGTGCCCCCTTCCAGCAAAGTTTCGCATACTCTGAGGACTGTTCTGGACCCTCCCACAGTCACAACAAACTACTGTTCGTGTCTGCTGAGCTATTTCCATGCCCAGGTTTTCCCAACCTGTTGCAGACTGTGGTGATGATGAGACATTATTGAGTAGTGAAGAGTGTGTACAGAGCCGGACGATGCGGAGACACGGTGTCAGACAGGTGAGTTGTGAGTTGTTGTCAGGGCAGGTAGTCCGAGGGTGGGAGCCAGACTGAGGGATACGGAGGATGATGAGGTGAACAGACCAGCCTGGTTGATAGGCCGTTGAACACAGTTCTTCTGGAAGAACAGAGGCGAGAGTCCTATAGCAGAACAGCGTTGGAGAGGCAGTGGTGGGGGCCGACTGAGAGGCAGGCCCAGAGCCTGTGCATCAAGCGCCAAATGTTCCCGTTAGTCAAGCTCCCTGGCGAGGGATAGATTTTCAGAGTCTGGAGTTTTTTAAAGAAACACCGGATGACCGACGGACTGTGGGTTGCAACTTGTGCCCAACCAGGAATCAGCAGGAATTCCACAACTACTAGCTTAACAATCCACCAGTATGCGCAGGCGGATATGATGCTAAACACCCCACTCATGCCCAAGCCCGTTCACCTCCGGCCGTGACCACCACTGCTCCTTCCCTGTGTCATCTGCTAGTCCAGCCCCCCTGCCAGGACCCCGGCCCAAAACACCTCCACTGCTCCCTTGCGAAACCCCATCTTCGCCTCCACATCCTCCACAGCATCCACAGCGTTAGCTCTCCATACCCAGACGCTGGAGCGCAAAAGAAGTATAGCGCAAACCCACCCACACGCCCAAGCCCTCAATGTCCACATCTCACATTGCTAGCCTGTAGATGCTGCCCTATAGGCTGGGTAGGAGACCGAGGCCTTTTTCGAAACCTCATGGCGGTGCCCGCCCCTCGTATTCTCCCCAGCCCGCCAATTCCTTTCCCGACTGTGCCGTTCCCAGCCTGCACATCCGTGCCTGACCACACCGTTTCTGACAAGGTCCACACTGACCACGGACACGTGGACGAGTGCTGCCGGCAGGGCCATTTATAATCCGGACGGGGCACATTTGGGTTAACCTTGGTGTAGAGCTGGACCGAGTCTGACCCTGGGGTGGTCATTATATGCCGACGCCGAGGATGCGGGGCCTACCTCGGTCCCAGGTCTCAATAGGGCCTACTATGCCTAAACTCTCTGTCAGCATGAGTCAGAAGCTTTGCGCTCGTCACAAGAGACGGGGAAGAAGATTCCCTTGTTAATAGCCAAAGCAACCTTTAGGTCTGTTCTCAGCGCAATCGGAGAGGTGGAGCGGATGAGGAGGAAGAGGAGGAAAGGTTGGCGAACAGAAGAGGGGACCATTGTTCTAGTCCTTCACTGTTTAGCGGTATGGGACAGAAGAAGAAGAGTGAGGAGGGAGGAAAGGGGCAGCAGGCATGAGGAAGTGAATTCTTGCGCGTTGGACTCTGGGCGCAATGGCAGATTTCATGCTAGGCTGCGATCCGTGACCCTCGCGTTACAAAGATTTATTCCAGCACCGATACTGGGTATTCATCTCCTGGACCCACGGTACAAGCAAAATCTTTCCACTACTCATCCTGGAGAGGAAAGGAGGAGCAATGCATGAATACCAAGCAGGCCTGTGCACAATGCTGAAACAGTCTTTCCCTTCTGGACAGCGCTTACGGGCAGAGGGCGTATTCTGCGTGACAGTAGCGATGAAAGTAGGCGAGCAGTGCAGCTTGTCAGCACTGGCAGGGGTACGCTTTACAGGCCTTGCCAGTTTTATGTCCCCCAGCAAGACACTGTCACCTGTCCCCAGTCTCGCAGAGTAGGGCTGATCTTTACAGAAAGATGGTGAGGGAGATGTAGCTGACCATACCATCGTCCTAAATGATCACACAGTCCCTCAACTACTGAGTTTCAAAGCTGGACTGTGGACAGAACCGGCGCGGTACTACGCTTGGAGGTTCTTGCCTGCCCTGCCGCTAGCGTGTTGTCCGAGCGGGTTTTCAGTGCAGCTGGTGGCCATCATCACCGATAAGCGTACACCCTGTCGACTGACAGCGCTGACAGGCTGGAGCTTATCAAGATGAATAAAGCCTGGATTTCTCTGGATTTTTATTCTCCAAGGTGATAAGAAGCTCAACCTGAATAATGTATGCACTCCTCCTCCTCATTGTCCTCCTTCTCCTCCTCTTTGTACACTAAAGCGGAGGACACTGCTATTTTTTGCCAGGGCCAACTGCTGCTCTAGCATAGTACTCTATGTATTTAATTTTTCTGGAGGGCACCTACCCGGTCCCTGTTTTAAGACAATTTTTGGGAGTGCCACTTACAGGCACTCCAATCTATTTAATTTTTGGAGGACCACCTACCTGCTCCTCTGGTTGAAACTTTTTGACTGCCACATACAGGCACTCAGTTATTAATTTTTCTGGAGGACCACCTACCTGCTATCTGGTTTGAAAAGTTTTGGACTGCCAACATACGGGCCTATCCAAATTAATTGTCTCCATAGCAGCCTCGCCATGTCGTCTTTTTAGCTGCCTCCACACGTTGTCTCCATTGCTACGTCCACACATCATCGCCATAGCTGCCTCCAAAGTCGTCCATATAGCTGCCTCCATACATGGTCTCCTTATCAAACGAACTGTGTCAGGCAGACAGAATCTGGGTTGTTTTCATGGCTTCCACATCAAACTTGTTAACTTGTCGCCACCCTGCTGTGTAATCCACAAAATATACTGGCAATCTTTTATCATTTACCGATTTATTTCAGCGCTTCTTGCGCATCTGTTTACATTCCCTCACCCGCCATAACCCAAACTTATAAGAACGCTATACACTTGATCTTATACAAAAGTTCTTAGAAGTGCTGTTTGGGGAGTAGCCTAGAGACAGAGGCTTGGATTGGCGAAAGCTCGCCTGGCACGGAGCGCCAGCTCCATCCCAAGATCCAACTAACATAGTTTAAACGCAGCACCTTTAATCTATACTATTCACTGCCTCCTACATGGTCCCCTTATCAAACGAGCTGGTCAGGCAGAATTTTGGGCTGTTTTCATGGCTTCCACATCAAACTTGTTAACCTTTGCGCCACCCCTGCGTGTGTAATCCACAAAAATATACTGGCAAACTTTTAATCATTTACCGATATTATTTCAGCACTTCTGCGCATCTGTTACATTCCCCTCACCCGCTATAACCCAAACTTATAAGAACGCTACTACACTTGATCTTATACAAAAGGTCTTAGAAGTGCTGTTTGGGTAGCCTAGAGACAGAGGCTTGGAGGGGTTGGCGAAAGGCTCGCCTGGCAGCGGAGCGCCAGCTCCATCCCAAGATTCAACTAAACATAGTTTAAAACTGCAGCACCTTTAATTACTACTGTTCACTGCCTCCCATACATGGTCCCCTTATCAACGAGCTGTGTCAGGCAGAATTTTGGTCTGTTTTCATGGCTTCCACATCAAACTTGTTAACTTTGTCGCCACCCCTGCTGGTGTAATCCACAAAATATACTGGCAAACTTTTATCATTTACCGATATTATTTCAGCACTCTTGCGCATCTGTTTAACATTTCCCTCACCCGCTATAACCCAAACTTATAAGACGCTACTACACTGATCATACAAAAGTTCTTAGAAGTGCTGTTTGGGGAGTAGCCGAGAGACAGGGTCTTGGATAGGCGAAGCTCGCCTGGAGCGGAGCGCCAGCTCCATCTCAAGATCCAACTAACATCGTTTTAACTGCGACCTTTAATCTACTACTAGTTCACTGCTCCATACATGGTCCCCTTATAAACGAGATGTGTCAGGCAGAATTTTGGGCTGTTTTCATGGCTTCAATCAAACTTTTAAACTTTGTCGCCACCCTGCGTGTAATCCACAAAATATACTGGCAAATTTTTATCATTTACCATATATATTTCAGATTCTTCCGCTCTGTTTACATTCCCCTCACCCGCTATAACCCAATTATAAGAACGCTACTACACTTGATCTTATACAAAAGGTCTTAGAAGTGCTGTTTGGGGAGTAGCTGAGAGACAGGGGCTTGGATAGGCGAAGCTCGCCTGGCAGCAGAGCGCCCAGCTCCATCTCAAGATCCAACTAACATAGTTTTAACTGAGCACCTTTAATCTACTACTAGTTCACTGCCTCCATACATCGTCCCCTTCAAACGAGCTGTGGTCAGGCAGAATTTTCAGGTGTTTCACACAGATACATAGGAACTCGGCCCATCTGTCGCCGCCATGCTGGAGACCTGAAGTTGCAATCATAGCAGCGCATATGGATGCCCCAGACTGTCGCTCTTAATCAGGACCATTTCCGTAAAACAATTAAAAATAGAACACTATGCTATTTCCTATCCTAGGTGAAATATTCAATGACCCGCTGCTTTGAAAATTATAATTTTTTCAAAGTAAACGTGGCCCCCAGGCCCATTTTGGGTGGGGATGAGCCGAGAGACAGGGCTTGAACAGGCGAAAGCTCGCCTGGCAGTGGACCGCAGCTCCATCCCAAGATTAGCAGCCTCAGAGGCATCCATGCATGCGGCCTGCTGTTTTCTGTCCATTGTGCCTCCACGATCCTCCACAGCGTCCACCAATGCTCATTTCAACTCTCTATACCCCAGACACTGGAGCACGAGAGGATATGCAGCACATCATCCCCTTATCAAACGAGCTGTGTCAGGCAGAATTTTCAGGTGTTTCACCAGATACATAGTGGAACTCGGCCCATCTGTCGCCGCCATGCTGGAGACCTGAAGTTGCAACATAGAGAGCGCAATATGAATGCCCCATACTGTCGCTCTTAATCATGGAAATCGTCTCCATGGCTGCCTCCACAATGTCGTCCCCCATTATCAAACGAGCTGTGTCAGGCTCATTTTTCGGGTGTTTCACCAGATACGTTATGGAACTTGGTCACTATGTCGCCACTATGCTGTGTTATCGACTAATATACCATCAACCTTTTGTTCACATAGGAAATCATTCAGCGCTTCTTGTCATCCTTTGTGAGCCTGAGTCCATTTAGGGTATGTCGCCATGACATCTCTAGCCTGCCGCTGCTGCCGCTGCCTCTGCTGCCGTCCCTATAGTGTCAGGGTCAATATGCATTGTGTTTAGATGCTATCTAGCTCATTCGGTCACTCTGTCATGGCCATGCTGTTGCCCATCATTTTGGCATAATGGTGCGATTAAGCAGCCTCAAGGCATCCATGCATGCTGCCCCTGCTGTTTCCTGTCATTTGTGGTGTTTCAATCCTTTTCTGAGGTTCCCAGGTGTTTGGCAAGCTTCCCTGTGCAGAGCCTTGGTCCCCTGAAAATGCTCGAGTCTCCCATGACTTCAATGGGGCTCATTAGAGACGAGCACTCGAGCATCGGGAAAAGTTCGTCTCGAATAACGAGTACACGAGCATTTTGTGCTCGCTCATCTCTATCGCCATCACTGACCGATGGTATGCAGTCTTATTTTTTTGGCACACGGACTGTCAATACATATTGACAAAATCATATCTATTGTAAAATGTTGTCTAATAGGATAGGTCTTATTAGTGGAATTTGGTGAGTGAACAAATCCCTTAATACATGAGGCTACAGTTTTCAATTCAGCAAGGTACAACTAGGTTTCAGTGAATTAGCAAGGTTTCTTAAACTCTTTACTGGCCTCTTTACTAAATTACTCAGAAATGTCTTTCCCTCTGCGATAAAACAGAGGAATCTCGTTGAAACCCAGTAATCATGATGTAGCCAGGTAAGTATAGGCCAATGTTCCATATTGATTTCACCATATAGTGTGGGTGCATAAGTCATGATACACAGTAATCTCTGGATGAGTAGGGGAGTGTCTTAGCCCCCGGGAGATGCTTATCCCGCTCTCTGCCAATTCTGGAGGATATCCCCTGTAGACAAAACTTCCTCGCCATTTCATCTTATGTGTTGCTCTGTGGTCATTCAGGTTATCTACTATCCTGTGGACCCTAATCATTTGGCTACAGGGGAAGATTCAAATTCTCCTTGGATTGCAATCGAACCTCAACAGGTTGTTACTGTCCATGGTTTCACATGTAGGTCAGTCAATACTCTGTCACCTGTCACATAACACGTGTATCCAAAAATGTACTTGCGACTGAATAAGTCATGGAAATTAAGGGATAACTACAATTAAGGAATTTTTAAAAGGTCATGAAAGACTTAATGTCCGTTCATATTGGTCCAATGACGTTTTAGAAACACACACGGGCGATAAGCACAAGACCACATTTTGAGGTGCTGTTTTAAAAATTTCTGTAACAGGATAATAGTATTTGTCACTGCTGTGGTGACCATGCCAAGACGATTGTACAAAATTAGGCAGTAGTGACTCTTTTAATGAGAAATTTATGGAGATTACCCCACCAAAAAATATAGCCATCGACGAGTCACTTGTACTCTTTAAGGTAGAGGCTTAATTTGGCAATATTTGCCAAGCAAAAGAGCTAGATCAATTTTACAGGCTCTGTGAAAGTGAAAGCCAAAGTCGGATCTATGAGGGAATGGAACTGGACTTGTCCACCGAGTACCCCCCTGTCCTAACCACAGCGGTAAATATGTGTGGGATCTTTTATTCCCCCTGATGGGTAAAAGCTATCACCTTACATAGATAATTTCTATACAAGTGTCGTCTCTTCCAGTGCCTGGTGGACCTAAACTGAAATGGGGTGAAAGCAAGTCCTGTGTCAGAGTAACCATGTGACAAGGCCAAGAGATGTTTTTTGTCCTCACATCATTCATGCAGATTACAGCACCCCTGTCCGTTAGAGGAACCAATGCACAGTCCTCAAGCCTCAAGTTTTCATGAGGAGTACAGCCAACACATGGGAGGGTTGATCTAGTTGATCAAATGCTCAGCCAAATATGCAATCGATAGTCCCGCCGTGAAGCTGCCAAAAGATGGCAAAATTAAAAAAAAAAAAATTGTACAGGAGGTTTTAAGTTTTTTAAATGTATGAAAACTTTATAAAAACCATACAAATTTGTTGTCCACAGATCTTATGTGGAAAAATAAAAGTCATAGATTTTTGAATGTGGAGAGTGAAAAATGGAAGTGAAAAAACTAAAAGGGCCAAGTCGTTTAGGGGATAATCATCCGATAATTTCTTTGAAATGATGTCTCCTCCACAGCCTGTGTAAAATTGATGATAACTGCATGCAAAAAGATGAGAGGGGGTTAAAAGTAAGTTTCTATAACATTGCTTATCTTTGTGTTGTCGTAAGCCTCTCTTTAGTACATTTACCAAGGCCACGATACCACGTTACCCGCCTTTATCCGCAGCCTTGATCACTATAGTTTCTTCAGTTATTTGGGCAGTTACGTTCTCTCTTGTTAAATTACCATTATGTACATATTTAGGAATCCTCTCATATTGTTTGGTGATCATTTCCAAAAGCATCTATTGCTGGACAGACTGTCAGTGATAGAAAGACGTTGATCTGCTCTGATGCAGGACGGAATAGTATTATCCACTGATGAGTAGTATGAAACTAACATGAGAATGCACATAAATCAATTTAGAGAAGGTACAAACATTAGGCCCTTGATAATAATTTTGGTCACTATATGAAAGTGGATATTGTGATAAATAATTACCTTCAGCTACCCATGGTTGTCTTAAATCTAATCATGTTTTCATTCTTATCCCAGTGATTGAGAGTGAGAGTCCTTTTAAGTTTGTTTATGTTGAAACTTTCCACGTTGGCATCCTGTAGGATATTTCACTTAAGTACTTGAAGCATGAAAATAGACCATCATGCATAGAGACGGGGGGTGGGTAGACCCACGTGTATCGTAGCACAGGGTGACTTCCTCAGGGTAAGTGACAGCAATATGCCTTGTACTGTAACATATAAGGCCCCCCCCCCAGCAACACAGCCAAAAATAATAATGTGGTAATAACCTGCAGCAATACGAGGCACCATGACATGCGAGGTCAATGATCCACGCATGTGCAAAGAGGTCCGAGTCATGTGAGTAATCAACTGATCGGGAAAAGAATGGCAACTGCCAAAGCCGGCACATGCGCTATTTATGAAGATTGTGCAGTAGGAGAAATAAATGTTGATTACACTATTGGCAAACTAATAAGCCGAACGCCCAATCTTACTAAAAAAAGAGAATACTAGAGTGTATACAATATGAGTAGAGATGAGTGAACACACTCGTCCGAGCTCGAACGAGCATTAGCGTACTCGTAACGCTCATTGCTCGGACGAAACTTCGCCAGATCGAGAAGATGGCACTCCCGCCGTTTTGAATTTTGGCGGCCAGAAACAGAGCCAATCACAAGCCAGGTACTCTGCCTCCACCCAGCATGAGTGGTACCCTTACACGTGACAACAGTGGTTGGCTGGCCTGATCAGGTGACCCTGGATAGACTAGCCCTGCCCGCGCTGCTCGCATCATTCTCTGTCTGGAGGCCATTAGGAGGAGCTGTGTGCTGCTGCTGCAGGGGATAGCGTTAGGTGTTATTTAGCTTACTGTTAGGCAGGATGAGTCTACAAGAACCCAACAGCCATTGTTAGGGCAGAATAACGTTATATTATATTTTTTTTTTTGTTGTGGGTGGGTTGCTAGCACTAGTAGTGCAGCTAGTACACACTATTGTGACGAATTTGCAGGAAGACTTGCGAACGTTATATTAGCTTAGTGACCACAATCCATCTCAAACACTAAGTGGGACAATTTATTAGGGTTTGATTGAATTAGGCACAGTCTGACGTTGTTTTGGGTTTTTTTTCAAAACTTAAAGTGACTTAAAATCAGTTGTGGTGCTGTCAGTGTAGGTTAGAAACTAGGCATGCAAGAACCCAACCGGCTTTTTAGGGCTACAATAGCGTTATAATATATATTTTTTTATTTGCTTGTGGCTGGCCTTGGCTGGCACTAGAAGTGCAGCTAGTACCATATTGTGACGAATTTGCAGGGAGACTTGCGACCGTTATATTTAGCTCTTAGTGACACACATATCCATTCAAACACCTAAGTGGGACAATTATTAGGGGTTTGATTGAATTAGGCACAGTCTGCTTTTTTTTTTTTTTTAACTTTTCTTTTTATATAACCCAAAGTATCAGGCACAGCACAAAATCCAGTTGTGTGCTGTCAGTGTAGGCTAGAAACTAGCCATACGAGAACCAACAGGCCTTTAGGGGCTACCTAGGTTTTATATATTATTGGTTGATTTGCTTGTGGCTGGCCTTGCTGGCACTAGTAGTGCAGTAGTACCAATTGTGACGAATTTGCAGGGAGACTTGTGAACGTTCTGTTTAGCTCTAAGTGACACACTATCCATCTCAAACACTGAGTGGGACAATTTATTGGAGTTTGATTGAATTAGGCACCGTCTGCTTTTCTTTTCTTATTTTTTTTCAGAACTAAAAGTCATCAGACCAGCACAAAATCATGTTGTGTGCTGTCAGTGTAGGTTAGAAACTAGCCATAGCAATAGGGTAGCATCGTTTGTTAAAAAAACAAAGACACAAAAACACAAAAAAAACAAAAAAAAAAAAAACAAAAAAAAACAAAAAAAAATTACAGTTACACTTTAATTTTGAAAATTTGGAACCCGAGGGCTAGGGGTAGAGGACGAGGGGCATGGCGTCCAACTACTGCAGGGTCGAGGCCGTAGTCCTGGGCGGGGTGAGACACCACCTGCTGAGAGGGAGCCGGGGGACGCCGCAGAGCTACACTCTTTGGTTCATGTCTCAAGTTACTGGGACTCGTGGTAGAGCACTGTTGAGGCAGAACAGTGCGAACAGGTGATGTGTGGATTGTGGACATGCTTCTAGCCATTTGTCCACCAGTCGTCTCATGCAGTTACCTATGTCACCGAAATCAGCACTCTCCAGCTCCTCCACCTCCACCGTCTGCCTGCTACTTTTCTTGTTCCTTAACCATGAAGAAATGGCTTGCAGGAAAAAAAATTAGCGCAAACGAGGAAGTCATCTCCGAGCACGAGGCGTATTTTGGAGAGTTCGACAAATCCTATTTTTTGAGGGGTTTAAAAAAGGGCGAGAGCGTTGGGAGAAGGGTATGTTTCTAAAAGGGGACTATGTTGAAATAAAAAAAAAAAAAATGGTGTTTCATTTCTAACAAGGGTACTTATTGAACCGCCCTGTACAGCCTCCCTAGTAATAACTATATCAGACCTCAGTAAACACATATATACAGCTCCCTAACCATAACTATATATAGCCCCCCCTGTAATCACTTATACAGCCCCCAGTATTAACTATATACAGCCACCCAGCATCAAATATATACCCCCTGCCTCTGCAAAACGGTTAGGGTATTGGGAATTGTTCTCTGGTATCATACAGTTATTATTTAAGATTATTATATTTTTAGTCTACTTTATTGTACTCAAGCTAATTATTAGGTGGTATACCACATATACTTACTCTTAGTCAATGTTGGACTGGCCCACCAGAGTACCAGAGGATCCTCCGGTGGACCTTGTTCAAACCAATACTGAACCCTGCAGAAAACAACCCAATCTGCTAGAGTCTATTTTCTGGAGGATGATGAAAGTTGACCCACAGATTTAATTTGTTCATGGGCCTAAGGCACCCCAGACGGTAATGCACAGTGTTTGCTTTTGGTAGGCATTTCCTGACAACAAGACATATTCTCAAGGAAACAGTCCAAATGTACTGAATGTTCCAAGGAGCAACTAAGACCATCCAATTATGCATCCATTTTAGAAGTCCATGACAGCTGACAGCAAAACCGAGTGAATGGATTAACCCTACCCTCAGTTGCCAGAGAGTAATTGTAGCTGGAGTAGTTGTGTGTGAAACAGTCAGGACTGACACATTAAAAATGAATAAAAGAAGGGAAGTTAAAGTAAATATCACAACATTTTATTTATTATATGTTTCCGATATCTAGGCATTTTATATATTATACTTCTTTTAAATAAATACACATTGCAAGCCAATGGCCTATTCAGAACTATGGCCTGTGGAGCCTGGAACCCAGGGCAAGTGGTCACAATAAAATGATACTTGTACAGGTTGTGGTGGCCGCTTCCTATTTCAAAGGTATGCGATGGCCTGTGATACGGTGAACAGAAGAGATATCCCATGCTCTGCTGCACACTAAGGAGAGTTCTGTATAAAGGTTTTCGCTTCTCCTCAGTTCTCCAAACCAGGTGCAAATTGAACATTTGGTTCAGGAGAGCAATGTTCAGATCACCCACTCAGAAAGGGACCAAGTGGACCTAAGATCAGTTGGACAACTGGGAGAATTCATAGTTGAATGAATGACTGGTGCATATTGTAATGTACAGTATTTAAACAGTTACAAACAGTTTGAAGCAGGTCTGAATTAGAAAAAAAATCCAATGTCTACATTGAGAAATTATACAACCCAAATTGTTGGAGTGAAAAATTCTATTTTGTTTAGTTACATTTGCAACTTATGCTTGGTCTACCATTTTTAAGGCTTATGATTTAAAAAATCCCACCAATAGTGTTTTTTATGAAAAGAAAATTCTGTCAAACATTGGATAAAAGGCACATTTTTAGTGGACTTCTTTATAGCATGTTACATAGCATCTAGCTGTTTATAATTGTTTATTTATTAGCTCTTTTCTCTTTTCTATGTGACTTAATATGAAATATGAAAAATAATGTTTACATTAAAAAGCACACAAATAATAATAAAAACACAATAAGATATGGTTGAGATTCAGTTTATATTTTACAAGCAATAAAAATATTAAAATTGTGTTTGATGGGTGTTTGAAGACCCATTATTATTTGGTTTGTTAACAAAAATACTAAAACTGACCTTTTTATATCTTCTGAAGACCTTCACTAATTGAATCACAACTTATACAAAATCTCATAAAACATGGAAAACCACCCATGTTTCAGAGACCTGACACTTAATAAGTAGACAATGACTACAAGGAGAATTATAGAATGGCATAGAAGTTACAAATTTATATGTTTTCTATCTATTTTGCTATTCTAGAAATACTTTACTATGCCTGAAGTCTGTAAATAACAGGCTTTCAATTTGTAGAATGTCTGTCATGTCAAATCCCCAGTTGGAACTTTTTATTGATAGCAGCAAGAACTTTCCCATCAGATGAGCAATATATTTCCTGATTTATCTAAATCTGCGTCAGCATCTGTTGCCTCTGGCAAGAATCACAGGAAGCAATCAGCAGTGCCCTAAATTGACCATTACATTACACACTGCTCTATCTAAAAAAGGTTTGACAAAGTTCACTCATTTCAGTCAATAATGATCATCAATGGTTCAGAGGACTAAAGTATGCAAGATAATTTTTTTGTTTGTTTTCTAAAATATAGAAGTCACTTAGATTAAGGTCATGGCTCTTCTTCATCTGTGAAGGGGAGACATTTTATCAACTTTCTGCAGCATAATTTTATGGTGCAGCTTGTAGAAGATCCCACAAGAGGTGATGCATTGTTGGACCTTGTGATTTCTAACAATGAGGAGATTGTCCAAAATATCAGTGTACGGGAACCCCTTGGTAACAGCGATCATAATATAATTATTTTCCTCTTAAACTGTAAAAAGAAGAAGAAACAGGTGGGAGAACGATCGATAAACGTTAGAATTTTCAGGGCTAATTCAGAAAAGCCGAGGCGTGTACCAGGATATAGACTGGGCATCAGCATACTGTCACTGGTGGATACTAATGTTAAATGGGAGAACATTCAAATCTATCTGGGTATTATACTTCTAAAATTTATTACAATGCATAACAAGTATAGACGGGCTCAGATTGACACCCCACGTGGCTTACGATACATTTAAAAGGTCAATTAATGAGAAAAGATTGCACCTGATGTTTTCAATACTTACAAAAAACTTACCAAAATCTGTAAAAAAGTAGATCAAACTCAGCCACAAATACAAAATGAAAGACAGGTAGCTAAAGATAGCAAACACAATCCCAAGAATTTTTTTAAGTATATCAATGCAAAAAAAAATGGGTCAGAACAGGAATGTATACTGGAGACAAGAAGGTGGAGATACTTAATAGGTTTTTTAGCTCCGTTTATATGATAGAAGAAAGAACTTCTTCTGACGTACGTGGGTGGTGCCAGTGCGGATCATGCATCCTGTAGATCTTTTATTTTATATAAAAGTAAAAAACATAACAATACAAACCAAACATAATATACAATATATACAAAATATATACAATCTTACCTGCTGGTCCAGCCACATTCACACCTAGCAAAAACAATAACTTAAAATACACCAAAATGAATAAACACCAAATACCACAACCCCCACCCAACCGATTATCACATTCTAAACCAAACCAATAAACAAAGACAAGCCACACCCACAAATAAACATAAATGACTATAAATATACATAAACCCACCCCACACCCTCTAATAGCAAACCACCCCACACCCATTTTTTTTTTTAAATATATAATAACAAACACATAATACACATAACACTACACTAAACTAGATCCCTCGCCCGCACCCTCTCCTCCCCCCCAGACACTGGTCTAACGTCCAAAGTTTGCGTTAAATAGTCCAGACCAGTGCCCAAGGTCAGTTCATAAATCCAAAAATCCCACCATCATTACCCCCCTCCCAACCTAACACTCGAACCCAAAACCCCACTATATACAATATATACAGTATTTACAATATAACATAAAGAAAACAGAATACAAATAAAACCTGAACAACATCAATCAAAACCACATAAAACCCAGGTTCGGCGCCTGCAGCCCTATATCACTATAACCTCAGAACACAAAACAAAAATCTACAGTGCAGCATCAGCCCAACACCAGGAGAGGAGATGACAGACTAAGGGACACTAAAGGAGAACCCCCTACAAAGGAGAGAGGCCCTCCCCATGCCCAGCCTCTCATACTCCAGAGAGCGCACCTTCACCAGGTCACCCATAATGTTCCTAACCACCTCATCCACCGGGAGGATTTTACACTGCGTCGAAACTAAGCACCGTGCGTTCCACATGTGGTACCTAACCACTAGGCTAGCTAGGAATAACGTGCAGCGGTCCCGGCCACCCAGGCCTCTGAATGCTCCATAGGCCCACTCCGCATAGGAGAGACGGGCCAACCCGGGCCAACGGATGGAAGCGCCCACCCGGTTGTACACCT
>CM033649.1:59713676-59728010 GCA_019512145.1 Engystomops pustulosus
AGCCTCTCATACTCCAGAGAGCGCACCTTCACCAGGTCACCCAGAATTTTCCTAACCACCTCATCCACCGGGAGGATTTTACGCTGCGTCGATACTAAACACCGTGCGTTCCACGTGTGGTACCTGACCACTAGACTGACTAGGAATAACGTGCAGCGGTCCCGGCCACCCAGGCCTCTGAATGCTCCATAGGCCCACTCCGCATAGGAGAGACCGGCCAACCCGGGCCAATGGATGGAAGCGCCCACCTGGTGGTACACCTCTGTGTTAAAGGGGCACTGAAGCAGGAAGTGGTCCATGCTCTCCAGCAGGCCACCGCACTCCTCCCGGGGACAACCCCTTTCCTCAGAGCTCCTACACTTCAGATTGTCCCTCACACACAGCTTTCCATGGAGCAGCGCCAAGTCACGTCCCAAAACTTCAAGGGGATCCTGATGGAACGTATATTACAAGAGGCATTGATCCGCTTGCACCACCCAGGTACGTCGAAGTTCGTTCTTCTATCGTAAAACGGAGTAAAAAAAATTAAATCTCCGCGTATATTATGTCCAAGGGTAAGGAACGATCTCGTGTTGCCCCTATTACGGACAGAAAAGATTTTGGAGGGTGCTGTTAATCGGCTGGTGCAGTTTGCATCCCGGCTCCTTGGGACCAAGGCACTGCTTTTTCCGGGCCAGTACCATTTAGTGCGTGTTTTGTCGTCCGGGAGGGCAGTGGAGCAGAGAAGGCTGGTAACTGGGAAGGGTATTGCTGTCCAGGGATCAAGCACAAAAGAGTTTGATAGGTTAAAACGAGCTACTCTGTCTGTCCTTCGAGGTATGGGGGGGGGGGGTCCTGCCGGTGGGATTTGTCAACTGGATGAAAGGTTATGTACGCAGGGGCAGAGAGTTTACGCTTGTGACGGTTGGATTGGCCGCTCTTTTGAGGGTCGGGTCTGGTGTTCGACAGGGTGGTCCTATGAGGCCCACTACTGTACTGTTTCGCGATCGGACCCATCCTAGGCGTGTGATCATGGGCCGATCTTGAGTGAGCGTGATGCGATACTGTCACCGCTTTTCGTGTTCCGCGGGGAGGGGAGGCGCAAGGGTTATGTCGAGGTTGCCGCGAATGAGGCATTCTGGGGCCATGGTGTACCCAGGGTCCAGCCGCGCCCGGGAGGCCCGCGTCACACACAGACGGCGACGAGTCGACACAGCACCAGCGACCGAGTGTCGAGACGGGATGAGCGAGCGGCAGAGACGACTCCTATACGCATTGAAGTCTCGATACAACGGGACAACCTCATTCCAGGGACCAGGACCTGCCAAGTTCTGCATTCGAATTTGGCCAGGGGATTACCCATGCAAAATGGGATGGAAGCTTAAGACGCCGCCAGAAGGGACCAGTGGAAGGGTTTGGTCTTTGACCTCAGGGAAAGGGTTAATCGATCAAAAAACTTACCTGCTCCCGCTGGGATTTATCCCTGGGAATGTGTGCATGTTGCCAGAACCCATCTGGACTCGAGGTGTACAGTCTGTTCTTCAAGTGTATGGGGGTAGCTGAACTAATCAAGAGGGAGGTACTTACCGCACGAGGAGAAAGGAGGGTTGTGTATGGTCAACCTGTGGTGTCTAGTGAATACCTTTCTTAAGATCATGTAGCAGACCTCGGGAAGAGAGGGCTCCTCCGTGGGTATGCACTGTAGGGGATAGTTTCGGCATTTCTTCCCAGGAATGGGAGACAGGCGGACAAAGTGAAGGATTCTTAGCACACCGCAAGGGGCATCTTCCGGATTACGCTACCACGGTTCTGAAGGTGATTCGCGGTGGGTTCTGGGAATGTGGGAGACAGGACCATGTCCAAATCCTGACAGAGGATTTTTGACCCATTCCAGAAGCCTCTGGCCTCAGGGATGCCCAGTCCGGATCTGAGGGGGGGGTTGAGGTTGTGTTGAATTCAATCAGGGACCCCTTAAGTTTTGGGACGTGATTGACGCGCTACATGGAACGCTGGTGTGAGGGACAAATCTGCAGTGTAGGAGCTATGAGGAAAGGGGTGGCCCCGGGGGAGTCGGTGGTCTGTGGGCGAGATGGACCACTTCCTGCCTTTAGTGCCCCTTAACACAGCGGTTGTACAACGGTGGGCGCTTCATCAGTTGGCCCGGGTTGGCCCGTTCTCTCATATGCGGAGGGGCCTATGGAGAATTCAGAGGCCTGGGCTGGCGGGACGCGCACGTATTCCTAGTAGCCTAGTGGTTAGGACCACATGGGAACGCACGGTCGCTTAGTTTCGACGCAGTGTAAAATACTCCGGGGATGAGGGGTTAGGAACATTATGGGTGACCTGGTGAAGGTGCGCTCTCTGGATATGAGAGGATGGGCATGGGGAGGGCCTCTATACTTTGGAGGGGGTTTCCTTTAGTGTCCCTTAGTCTGTCAATTACTCCTCTGGTGGTGGGTGATGCTGCACTGTAGATTTTTGTTTTTGTGTTCTGAGGTTATAGTGATATAGGGCTGCAGCGGCCGAACCTGGGTTTTATGGGGTTTTGATGATGTTGTTCAGGTTTTATTTGTATTCTGTTGTTTTTATGTTTATATTGTAAATATGTATATATTGTATATAGTGGGGTTTTGGTTTCGAGTGTTAGGTGGGAGGGGGGTAATGATGGTGGGATTGGGGATTTATGAATGACCTTGGCAACTGGTTGGAGATTAACGCAAACTTTGGACGTTAGACCAGTGTCTGGGGGGGGAGGAGAGGGTGCGGGCGAGGGATTAGTTTAGTGTAGTGTTAGTGATTATGTGTTTGTTATAATATTTAAAAAAAAAAGGGGGGTGGTTTGTATTAGAGGGTGTGGGGTGGGTTATGGATATTGATAGTCATTATGTTTATTGTGGGTGTGGTTGTCTTTTTAGTGGGTTTGTTTTAGAAGGTGATATTCGGTTGGGTGGGGGTTGCTGGATTGGGTTATTCCTTTGGTGTATGTTAAGTTATGTTTGCTAGGTGTGAAGTGGGGCTGGACAGAAGGTAAGATTGTATATAGTTTGTATATATTGTAATTATGTTTGTTGATTGGGATGTTTTTACTTTTAATAAAATAAAAGATTACAGGATGCAGGATCCGCACTGGCTAACCACCCAAGTACGTCAGAAAGAAGTTCTTTCTTTATCATAGTAAACGGAGACTAAAAAACCTATTAAGTATCTCACTTATCTTGGTCTCCAGTATACATTACCTGTTCTGACCCATTTTGTTTTGCAATTGAATATTAAAAAATTCTTGGGATGGGTTTGCTATCGTTAGCTACCTGATTTCAGTTTGTATTTTGGTGATTTGATCTACTTTGTACAGAGTTGGTTAAGTTTTTTGTAAGTATTGAAAACATCAGGTGACATCTTTTTATCATTAATTGAATTTTAAATGTATCTGTAAGCACGTGAGGGTGTAATCTGCCCTCGTTATATTGTATGAATTGGAATAAATTAGAGTAAAATGACCCAGGATAGATTTGGAATTTCTCCAATTAACTTAGTATCACCATGTGACAGTATCTGGACAGGCATATCATGTAGCAAAGCCCCTGAATTTCTGCGAAATTAGACCGCGGAAAAGGCGAAGGTCTCGACGAGCCTGCACCAACAGGGTTCTGCTTTTTACAGTTTAATGTGAGGGAAATAATTCTATATGATCGCTGTTCCAGGGGTCCTCGTCACTGATATTTTGGACAATTCCTCCTTGGTAGAAATCAAAGGTCCAACAATGCTCACCTCTGTGGGATCTTCTACAAAGCTGCACATAAAATTATGCTGCAGAAAGTTGATAAATGTCTCCCCCTTCACAGATGAAGAAGAGCCAGACCTTAATCTAGTGACTTCTATATTTAGAAAACAAACAAAAAAAATTTATCTGCCATACTTTAGTCTCTGAACCATTGATGATCATATTGCTGAATGAGTGAACTTCTGTTTTTTTATGTCAAACCTTTTGTAGATAGAGCAGTGTGTAATGTAATGCGTCAATTTAGGGCACTGATGATGCTTCTGTGATTCTTCCAGGGCCAACAGATGATAGCAGATTTAGATAAATCAGGAAATTATGCTCATCGTGGGAAATTCTTGCTGCTATCAATAAAAAAGTTCCAACGGGGGATTGACATGACAGACATTCTACCAAATTGGAAAGGCCTGTTATTTACAGACTTCAGGCATAGGAACGTATTTCTAGAATAGGCAAAATAGATAGAAAAACATATAAATTTGTACGTCTATGCCATCTATTAATTTCCTTGTGTCATGTCTACTTATTAAGTGTCGGTCTCTGCAAACATGGGTGTTTTCAATGTTGATGACGATTTTGTATAAGTTGTGATTAAATTAGTGAAGGTCTTCAGAAGATATAAAAAGGTCAGTTTTAGTATTTTTGTAACAAACCAAATATAATGAGTCTTCAAACATCCCATCCAAACACAATTTAATATTTATGCGTGTAAAATTAAAGAATCTCAACCATATCTTATTGTGTTTTTTATTATTATGTGTGTGTTTTCATGTAAAACATTATTTTCATATCATATTAAGTCACATAGAAAAGAGAAAAGAGCTAATAATAACAATTATAAACAGCTAGATGCTCTGTAACATGCTATAAAAGAAGTCACTAAAAATGTGCCTTTATCCAATGTTTGACAGAATTTTCTTTCATAAAAAACTATTGCGGGGATTTTTACATTCATCAGCCTTAAAAATGGTAGACCAAGCATCAGTTGCAAATGTACTAAACAAATAGAATTTTTCACTCCAACAATGGGGTTGTATAATTTTAAGGTCGAAAACAACGGATTTTTTTTATAATTCAGACCTTCTTCAAATGTTGTAACCAGCGATGGTAATTGAACATCGTTTAAACAGTTTGACATGTAGCACGATGCATTCCGTCTTTTCAACTTGTTAGTACTGTACACCCCCACAGTGCACACTGATCTTCGGTTCTTACTCGGGTTTATTCCCTTCCTGACCGCCGCCCCGCGCCCCGTGATCATCTTTCTGAATCATGCCATTCTCATGAACCAAAAATGTTTACCATCTTTTTTTGCGCACTCTGGTCTGGAGAACCTGAGAGAGAAGCGAAAACCTTTATCCAGAATCTCCTTAGTGTGCAGCAGAGCCTGGGCATCTCTCGGTCACCGATCACAGGGCCATCGAATACCTTTGAAATAGGGAAGCGGCCACACAACCTGTACAAGTAGCATTTTATTTGGGATCAACCACTTGCCCTGGGTTCCAGGCTCCACAGGCCATCATAGTTCTGAGAGGCCATGGGCTTTTGCAATGGGGTGTATTAAACAGAACAGTTATAATATATAAAAATGCCTAGATACCACGAAGGAAACATTATAATTAAAATACAATGTTGTGATATTACTTGAACATTTCCCTTCTTTGATCATTTAAGGTATTGTCAGTCCTGACGTTTTCACACAAGATACTCCAGTACAATTACTCTTGGCAACTTGAGCGGTGGGTTAATACCATTCACTCGGTTGCTGTACGCTGTCAAGGACTTCTATAAAAATGGATGCATTTAATACTTGGTATGGTCTTAGGTTGCTAATTGGATTACCTTCAGTACATTGGGACGGTTCACCTTGAGAAGATTTTGTCTTTTGTTGTCAGGGAAAATGACTACCAAAGGCAAAACATGTGCATTACCGGTGGGGGTGCCTAGGCCCATGAGACAAATAAATCTGGGGTCAACTTTCATAAGCCTCCAGAAAAAATAGAATCTAGCAGATTGGGTTGTTTTAGGCAGGGTTCAGTAGTATTGGTTTGGAAACAAGGGTCCAACGGAGGATCCTCTGGTACTCTGGTGGGCCAGTCCAAAATTGCCTAAGAGTACGTATATGTGGGATACACCTAATTAATTAGCTTGAGTAAATAAAGTAGACTAAAATAGACTTAATACTTAAATAAATAACTGTATGATACCATGTTGAGCACACTTCCCATACCTTGAACCGTTGCAGGATGCCTAGGGGGGTAATATAGTGATGCTTGGGGTGTGGGCTGATATAGTTATATGGGGGGCTGTATAAAGTGATTACAATTAAAGGGGGGCTTATATATAGATGGTTAGGGAGCTGTATAGTGTACGAGGTCTGAATATAGTTATTACTCGGGAGCTGTACAATGGCGGTCAATAAGTACCCTTGTTTAAGAAATTAAACCACCATTTTTTTTTTTTAGTTCAACATAGTCCCCTTTTAGAAAACACTACATTCTCCACGCTCCCTGCCCTTTTTTTACCCCCTCCAAAAATAGGATGTTGTGAACTCTCCAAAATACGCTCTGTCTCGAGATGACTCCTCGTTTGAGATAAATTTTTTTTTCCGCACGCATGTTTTCATGTTTAAGGCACAAGAACGTGCAGGCGAAGACGGGGAGGTGAGATGGGAGGAGCGGAAGGGAGTGCTGATTTCCGGTGACATAGGTAAGGGACTGCATGGAAGGACTGACTGGTGGACAAAGGCAGAAGCATTGTCCACAATCACGACATCAACCATGTCGCATGTTATGGCCATCAACAGTGCTCTACACGAGTCACAGTAACTTGAAGACATGACCAAAAGAGTGTAGCTATGCGGCGTCCCCGTCCCTCATCGCCAGGTGGTGTTCTCACCTCCGCCAGGACTACGGCCGCGACCTCTGCAGTGTTAGTTGGACGGGGCCCATGCCTCGTCCTCACCCTAGCCATTCGGGTTCAACATTTTCAATTAAAGTGTAAACTGTACTTTTTTTGTGTTTTTTTCGTTTGTTTTTTTGTTTTTGTTTGTGTTTTTTGTGTCTTTGTTTTTTAACAATAAAACGATGCTATCCTATGCTATGGCTAGTTTCTAACCGACATGGGACAGCACCAACATGATTTGTGCTGTGCCTGATGACTTTATTCTGAAAAAAAATCAAGAAAAGAAAAAAAGAAAAGCAGGACTGTGCCCTAATTCAATCAAACTCCTAATAATGGTCCCACTCAGGTGTTTGAGATGGATATGGGTGTCACTTAGAAGTTAAACAGAACGTTCACAAGTCTCCCGGCAAATTCGTCACAATATGGTACCGCTGCACTACTGTGCCAGCACGGCCAGCCACAGCAAATCAACCAAATAACAGCTATAACGCTATTGTAGCCCGTAAAAGAAGTTGCCTGTTGGGTTCTCGTATGGTAGTTTTAGCGTACCTGAATCACACACTGGATGTTTTGTGCTGTGACTAGATACTTTGGGTTATATAACGAAAGAAAAGTTAAAAAAAAAAAAAAAGCCAGATGTGCCTAATCACATCAAACCCCTAATAAATTGTCCCCACTTAGGTGTTTGAAATGGATAGGTGCCTAAGAGCAATATAAGTCGCAAAGTCTCCTGCAAATTCGTCACAATATGGGTTACTAGCTGCACTTCTAGTGCCAGCAAAGGCAAGCACAAGCAAATAAAACAAATATATAGATATAAACGCTATTGTAGGCCTAAGAGAAAGCGGTTGGGTTCTTGCATGCTAGTTTCAACCTACACTGACAGACACAACTGATTTAAGTCATACGTTTTGAACAAAAAAAAAAAACCCCAAACAAAGTCAGACTGGGCCTCAATTCAACCAAACCCCTAAAAATGTTCCCACTTAGGTGTTTGAGATGGATATGTGTGTCACTAAGAGCTAAATATAACGTTCGCAAGTTTCCTGCAAATTCGTCACCAATTTGCTACAGCTGCCTAACTAGTAGCTAGCAAGCCCAGCCAAAAGCAAAAAAAAAAAAAATAATAAACTATCTAGCCCTAACATGGCTGTTGGGTTCTGGTAGATCAATCTGACATAACAGTAAGCTAATTATAACGCCTAACGCGACCCTGCAGCAGCAGCAGATCTCGTCCCTAATCGGCATTTCCAGGACAGAGCACTGAGCGAGCACGGGCTGCGGGCACGCGGGTAGTCTGATTCCAGGTTTTCGTCCACATTGATCACAGGCCAGCAACCACTAGTTGTCTAACGTGTAAGGGACCACGTCCATGCTGGGTGATGAAGTGTGATTCCGGCTTGTGATTGGCTTGTTTTGGCCGCCAAAATTCAAAACCGGTTTTTTTTTCCCGGCCCGATGATGCATCTTACTCGATTCCCCCCTCCGCTGCCGAACGATTCCCCCGCCTTTTTTTTCGACACCTGTGTTCGCGAGATAAATAAGCGGGCTTACGATTGGTACGGTTTATGAAATGCACGGGTGTGCACTCAGCCTCTAAAGTCGCTCGGCCACAGAGCTGTGTTTAGGTACTAGACTGGCTGAATGTAGACATGATCCAATCTAAGCTCAATAAAATCAATGGGGCTCATTTACTTACCCCGTCCAGTTGCGATCCTGCAGTGCGTTGTCCGACGAGGATTTGGGTCTGCCGGGATTCACTAAGGTCATGCACCCGATATCCATCAGGTGTCACTACTGCGCCGAGGTCCGCCAATTCATCTTCTTCTTCCTGGTGCGTGTAAGTGCTTGAGCTTGCGATACAATTCTTTTTTAAATTCCACGTTTTTTCTTATTCCGTCCGGTTATCCGACGGCCATGCCCCCTTTTTGTCGCGTGAAAGCTGGCGCCAATGCGCTACAATCCGATCGCGTGTGCCAAAATCCCGGGGCAATTCGGCGCAAATCAGAAATATTCGGGAAACCCGACGAAAGTGCGGTGTTTGGACCCTTAGTAAATGAGCCCCAATGTGTACACGCTTCCTGACTAGACATGTTCCTGTTATTGCTGTACCGCTGTCTAAAATCTTCAGGGATTCCATAATGTCTGGTGTGGTGCCAATATATAAAAAGGGCTCTAGAACTTCGCCAGGCAATTACAGGCCTGTAAGCTTAACTTCCATTGTGGGGAAAATATTGGAAGGGTTAGTATAAGACTATATACTGGACCATGTGACATCAAATAGTATAATAAGTGACAGCCAGCATGGGTTTACTAAGAATAGAAGTTGTCAGACTAACCTGATCTGCTTCTATGAAGAGGTGAGCAGGTGCCTGGATGGAGGAGCTGCTGTGGATATTGTGTTCTTGGACTTTTCAAAGGCATTTGACACTGTCCCTCATAGACGCCTGATGGGTAAAATAAGATTTATTGGTTTGGCAGAAATCATTTGCAATTGGATTGAGAACTGGCTGAAGGATCGTATCCAGAGAGTTGTGGTCGATGATTCCTGCTCGGAATGGTCAACAGTTATGAGTGGTATACCCAGGGTTCTGTGCTTGGCCCACTACATACATACATATATATATATATATATATGATATAGAGGTAGGAATTAATTGCACTGTGTCTATTTTTGCAGCTGACACCAAGCTGTGTAGTGTCATACAGTGGTTCAATGTGGATAATGAGGTTCAATGTGGATAAATGTAAGGTTATGCATCTGGGGAATAATAATCCACAGGCAACATATGTCCTTGGAAGAGTAAATCTGGAAGAGTCCCTTGTTGAGAAGGACCTGGTGGTACTAGTAGATCATAAATTGAACAACAGCATGCAATGTCAGCTGCCTCTAAAGCCAGTAGGATCTTGCCATGCATCAAAAGTGGTATGGACTCTTGTGATAGGGATGTAATATTACCACTATACAAGGCATTGGTTCGGCCTCACCAGGAATATGCTGTCCAGTTCTGGGCACCAGTCCAAAAAAAGGATGCCCTGGAACTGGAGAGGGTTCAACGTAGAGCCACAAAAATAATAAGGGGTATGGAGGGTCTTCGTTATGAGGAAAGATTAAAACAACTAGATTTATTTAGTCTGGAAAAGAGACGACTACGAGGGGACATGATTAATTTATATAAATATATGAAGGGTCCATACAAAAAATATGGTGTTAAGTTGTTTCATATTAAATCAAATCAAAAGACGAGGGGCACCGTCTCTGCCTGGAGAAAACAAGTTTTAATCAGGACATAGTAATTTTTTTACTATGAGAACTGTGAATCTGTGGAACAGCCTGCCTCAGGCACTGGTCACAGCAGGGACAGCAGAGAGCTTCAAGAAGGGTCTAGATGCCTTTTTTACACCTAAATAACATTGATGGTTATCTTACACTCACCGGCCACTTTATTAGGTACACCTGTCCAACTGCTCGTTAACACTTAAGTTCTAATCAGCCATTCACATGGCGGCAACTCAGTGCATTTAGGCATGTAGACATGGTCAAGACAATCTCCTGCAGTTCAAACCGAGCATCAGCATGGGGAAGAAAGGTGATTTGAGTGCCTTTGAACGTGGCACGCACAACCATCTCTAGGGTTTACAGAGAATGGTCCGAAAAAGAAAAACCATCCAGTGAGCGGCAGTTCTGTGAGCGGAAATGCCTTGTTGATGCCAGAGGTCAGAGGAGAATGGGCAGACTGGTTCGAGCTGATAGAAAGGCAACAGTGACTCAAATCGCCACCCGTTACAACCAAGGTAGGTAGAAGAGCATCTCTGAACGCACAGTACGTCGAACTTTGAGGCAAATGGCCTACAGCAGCAGAAGACTCCACCGGATGCCACTCCTTTCAGCTAAGAACAGGAAACTGTGGCTACAATTTGCAGAAGCTCATCGAAATTGGACAGTAGAAGATTGGAAAAACATTGCCTGGTCTGATGAGTCTCGATTTCTGCTGCGACATTGGATGGTAGGGTCAGAATTTGGCGTCAACAACATGAAAGCATGGATCCATCCTGCCTTGTATCAACGGTTCAGGCTGGTGGTGGTGTCATGGTGTGGGGAATATTTTCTTGGCACTCTTTGGGCCCCTTGGTACCAATTGAGCATCGTTGCAGCGCCACAGCCTACCTGAGTATTGTTGCTGACCGTGTCCATCCCTTTATGACCACAATGTACCCAACATCTGATGGCTACTTTCAGCAGGATAATGCGCCATGTCATAAAGCTGGAATCATCTCAGACTGGTTTCTTGAACATGACAATGAGTTCACTGTACTCAAATGGAGTGTAATACAGTCTATGGAGGATGTTCATAGGCTGCAGGGTGACTTGGACAAGCTGAGTGTTTGGTCATGCACTTGGCAAATGAGGTTTAATGTGGATAAATGTAAGGTTATGCACCTGGGGGCTAATAATCCAAAGGCAAAATATGTCCTTGGGGGAGTAAATCTGGGAGAGTCCCTTGTTGAGAAGGACCTGGGGGTACTAGTAGATCATAAATTGAATAACAGCATGCAATGTCAATCTGCTGCCTCTAAAGCCATTAGGATCTTGTCATGTATCAAAGGTGGTATGGACTCTCATGATAGGGATGTAATATTACCACTGTACAAGGCATTTGTTCGGCCTCACCTGGAATATGCTGTCCAGTTCTGGGCAGCGGTCCATAAAAAGGGTGCCCTGGAGCATGAGAGGGTTCAACGTAGAGCCACAAAAATGAAAAGGGGTATGGAGGGTCTTAGTTATGAGGAAAGATTAAAACTAGATTTATTTAGTCTGGAAAAGAGATGACTACGAGGGGACATGATTAATTTATTTAAATATATGAATATGATTAAATCAAATCAAAAGACGAGAGGCACTGTCTCTGTTTGGAGAAATCAAGGTTTAATCCCTTTTTTACTATGAGAACTGTCAATCTGTGGAATAGCCTGCCTCAGGCGCTGGTCACAAGAGGGACAGCTGAGAGCTTCAAGAAGGGTCTAGATGCCTTTTTACACCTGAATAACATTGATGGTTATGTTATATAGAATTGTTCCCCCTAAATCCCTTCTTCATACAATCCCTTCCTTGGTAGAACTTGATGGACAAGTGTCTTTTTTCAACCATATACACTATGATACTATAAAAAAAAAGTGAGTAGAATTATGAATAATTCAGTACTCTTCAGAAAATACATCATACCCGGGAGAAATTGGGTATGTGGAGCATTTTGGCATTTTATCCACTGGGAATGTGTAACTTTTTTTGAAAAATACATTCAATTAGCCAAAAAATAAATTCAAAATTGCACCTGATTTTGTTTTAACCCCTGTAAAACAAATCAAGGGTTAAAATATTCATAAAAGTTGTTTTACATACATTGAGGGGTATAGTTCCTGAAATGTGTCATTTATGGGGTTTTACTATTATTTAGGCCTCTCAAAGTGACGTCAAAATCTGTGTAGGTCCCTCAAAAGTCTGATTTAGCATTTTTTATGAAAGTATGATAAAATCACACCAAAAGTTCTAAGCCTCATAACATCCTACAAAAATGAGAGGACACATAAAAACATGTCAACATAAAGCGGACATTTGGTAAATGTTAGTTATCAAGTTATTTTACGGTTATGACTATATAAGGAGAAAAAACATAAACTAAAAAGTGTATTAGCAAGAGTACAGTCTATACCAATGGGACTCATTGTGTATTAGAAAATAGGACTCCTATAACAGTATTGACAGTCCTATTTGAAAATATAAAGCTATATTATTTTATTAGCCTGGTAAATAATGTTCTGTATAAAAAATGGCATTAAACTAAACTCTAAAAATAAAATATACTTCATGTATCCAATGAAACAGTATGTCACATACACATAAGTGATAAAATACAAATAAAAAGATAAAATCAAATAGCATCACAAAACTTTACAACTTATATATTCAACTAGAAAGGTCTTACATGAATCTTCATATACATTTGACTGATAAACTGGTAATGTTTCTAAAAGGAAAAATTTCACAAGGGAAACAGAAAGAGAGAGTAGTTATTTACAGTTCAGCAGAGGTATATGATGATTTGGCCTGCATGTGGAGGGAAGTATCACCAAGAAACTTTCCGCCTTAATGCATAAGCTTGTGACTTCTCCCTTTGTGTTTTAATTGAGTGCTGTAAAGCACTGGACTATTATGGCATGAATAAATGCTGTCAGTGGCATGTTGTCTCACAGAAAGTTAGGGACCTGCTTCCATTTATTCCATTAGTAGTTACAGTGGTGAAAGTCTGAACTTGCAATAAAAGCCGTTACAGGGTAGGCCAATCCTAAACATATTTAGTATAAAATGTTCAGAAAATTAGGGGCAGCACAGTGGCTTAGTGGTAAGCAATACAGCCCTGCAGCGCTGGGGTCCTGGGTTCAAGTCCCAGGGTCAACATCTGCAAAGAGTTTGTATGTTCTCTCTGTGTTTGCGTGGGTTTCCTCTGGGTCCTCCAGTTTCCATCCACACTCCAAAACATACTGGTAGGTTGTAGAAAACGTAATCCAAGCACACCAATATGCAGTTTAAGGCTTTTAATATGACACAAGGGTGTGACTTCTCCACCTCCTTATTCCTCCATTGTGTTTTAATTGCGTGCTGTAAAGCACTGGACTATTATGCGCATGAATAAATGCTGTCAGTGGCATGTTGTCTCATACAAAGTTAGGGACCTGCTTCCATTTATTCCATTAGTAGTTACAGTGGTTAAAGTCTGAACTTGCAATAAAAGCCCTTAGAGGATAGGCCAATCCTAAACATATTTAGTATAAAATGTTCAGAAAATTTGGGGCAGCATGGTGGCTTAGTGGTAAGCATTACAGCCCTGCAGCACTGGTGTCCTGGGTTCAAGTCCCAGGGTCAACATCAGCAAAGAGTTTGTATGTTTTCTCTGTATTTGCGTGGATTTCCTCTGGGTCCTCTGGTTTCCATCCACACTCCAAAACATACTGGTAGGTTGTAGAAAATGTAATCCAAGCACACCAATATGCAGTTTAAGGCTTTTAATATGACACACGGACAATATTCATTTAAACATTTTCGCCTGGCAAAGCAGCCTTTATCAAAAACACAGCCCGACAAGGTAGAGCGTATTCAATCTAATGGCGCCTAGGTAAGGTACAGCAGTATTCCAGGGGAATGGCGCATACTGGTAGGATGATTAGATTGTGAGCCCCAATGGGGACAGAGACTGATTTGACAAGCTCTGTGTAGTGCTGTGTAATCTGTGTGCCCTATATAAATAAAGGAGTTTTAATTATTATTATAAAATGTCCAAACTCTGGAGTTGAAAATGTTAAAATTTTGGAATGGATGCGTGTTTTCCATTTTAATACATTTTCCAGCAAAAAGCTTTATTTTGCGCTTCATTGTTCAATCTCACTAAATCCTTATCTTACCTATAGATTTCATGAGTATCTAACTCTAATATATTTAATGGTAAAGAACAATGAAAAATGAAAAAGTACATGGGGACCAAAGAGGCGCTATTTATAACTTACAGGAGTTTCAGCATCTGATAAAAACAGATTCAACTCCAATAGTCAATTATGAAATTTTACAGAATGAACAATAAAAACTGGTAGCTATACATAAAAATTGATTACCAAAATGT
>CM033649.1:59728072-59799430 GCA_019512145.1 Engystomops pustulosus
TCCAAACTCTGGAGTTGAAAATGTTAAAATTTTGGAATGGATGCGTGTTATCCATTTTAATACATTTTCCAGCAAAAAGCTTTATTTTGTGCTTCATTGTTCAATCTCACTAAATCCTTATCTTACCTATAGATTTCATGGGTATCTAACTCTAATATATTTAATGGTAAAGAACAATGAAAAATAAAAAAGTACATGGGAACCAAAGAGGCACTATTTATAACTTACAGGAGTATCAGCATCTGATAAAAACAGATTCAACTCCAATATTCAGTTATGAAATTTTACAGAATAAACAATAAAAACTGGTAGCTATACATAAAAATTGATTACCAAAATGTCCTTATAATGCATTTCAGGTCCTTACAACCCTTCCACTGATAATGGACAAAGGCAAAAAGAACCTCATCTGGTGGAGATACAGTGGCATATAAACATTTAGCGTGATAGCCAATCAAGAACCGCCTCTACATAATGATTTATGCAAATCAACAAATTGTAAAGTACAAAGTCATTTACTTACAGCATTGTATACAGTTAAAGACTAAGTCCAGGGAATGTGTATGTTGCATGCACAGATGCATGCACGGTACGGGCCAACCCTGTGTTATGTAGCCAATGTGCAGGCAATGGCAGCGTTGAAGTATCAGGAGTTAGTCCACAACCGCCATTCACTAATGATCTAACCTTTTGTGATGGTTGGGTTAAAGTTCTGCATGATTGTTCAATTTGTGTTGGAATAATAATATTGTATGCAACAACTACTTTTGTATGTATTACATGTATGAGCCTTTGTCTAGGGACATTGTCAATGTTAATAAAGTTAGGCTGTCAAAGAAATAATAAAAAAAAAAAAACTCTCTGAGACAGGAAGAGACAGCACAGACATCTTTCCTTGCTTGCTGCAGATGGACTGATAGCAGTACAGACATGTTATCCTGTATGCTGAGAAATTCTGTAAGTTCTGTTCATAAATAAAGTTCTTTTACTATTCCACTACTGGAGAGTGATCTGCATAATCTGCTGCTAACAATTTGTGCTTTGTTGAAATACCTTAGTGAGAAAAGATCTTTTTAAACTAATAATTGTTCTCTGGTCCTGTACTAATTCTAGCACTGTTCCAGTGAACGATCCATTTAAGAATAGTATGGATATCAAACTGGACTAGATTCAACATCTAGCCCCAAAGCAAAATTACCCTTGGATAGGTTTGTAGCTGATGATTGCAATTTGTCTATTATAACTACACATAACATCAGTGAAATAAAAATAGGCCCCTATGATGAGGGAGATAACTCCTTGTTTTTTACACCTCTTGCTTTTATTCACAAGAAGATAGTCCCAGTAGATCAGTTTCAGATACATCTTTCAACAATTCTATTTCTTTTTTAGGACTACCACAAAAAGTAAAAAAACACCCCTGTTTACCATCATACACCAATGCTAAAGGAGAAAATCCACCTAGCTCCCCCCACTCGGTATAAAAAGAACCTATGGGCAGTCAAGGACAGGGCACAGGTGGACAGGGGTGGCGGACTCCCTTGGGAGTGCCGTCCTTGACTGCCCATAGGATCGTCGCCTGTACTCCATTGACCATAATCCTCTCTTCGGTACTCATCCATGTTTTTGTCTTGCTTACCTTGTAGCAATATTTCTTTACTCTTTCATGGACTTTGAGGTTGGTACAATTCATCTGGCCGGTTCACACCGTTAGGGGACCATACCTTACTCTTTGGCATTTAGCTATTGAGCATTTATCTTACTATTGGGCAGACAGGTTGGCCTTGTATCACTTACCTAGTGTTGGTCGGGGGGTTGTTTACAGTTCACTATACGAGGTGACTGTATGTACTCATGTATATAGTATTTTTAAATGATTTTAAATGTGTGTACTTCTTTGATTGTCTGTCATGATGAATTTTGTGTAATAAATTTGGATTTACGTTTTGTACCGCATATGAGCCTTTAAATGCAATCTTTTCTTGTGGTATTTTCATGTTGGTATTTGTGCATTGGCTTGAATATTATTTGGCTGTGCTACACCCCCTCTTTTGTTATTACAGATCTACAACACTTACACCCACAGCCGTTCAGACCAAAACCAACACTAATATGTCTTTTAAAGAAAGGAAAACCATAAAAAATCTACTTGTTAGAACTTGTTAGTAAGTTCAGAAAAGGGGAGACTTTAGCCCTTTCTACTTGATACATCTGATCGAATTAGAAATGTATTACAAAGCCCCTGGAAGGATTCTTACTTATTTATTACTATTGACATTAGCTGGTGGTACACTTACATACCACATGATCTAGGGTTAAAACGTGATACAGTTAAAAGAGAGACCCAAACACACCAAAAAGAATTTTTACTAAAGGTGATTGATTTTATACTCACACATAATTAATTTTCATTTCTAGACCAAGTCTATTTGAAAGTTACTGCCACAGGGAGCAAATTTGCCCCTGGTTTTGCTAATTTGTATGTAGGTGTTCTTGAAGAAAAATCACAATTTATTCAAGAACTGTATATTCTATAAACACTTTATAAATGATATCTTCATTATGTGGAATGAGAGTATAGAAGCAAGAACATTTGTTGAAGACCTAAACATTAATTCCTGGGTACTGTAGATGTAGATTATATAGAACAGAGTAAAATCATAACAAAAAAGTTGGACTGAGCTTTTCTTTGGCCTGTGCGAGAGCTGGCATGCTAAATTCAGAAGCATGTTTGGTCTCCACAATACATTACAGCTCATTCTGAATTTCCAACCAGCTCATTCAAGTCACAGAATTAGAAATATGTATATTGGAGAAACGCTGGGATATACTTCTGCATGATGCCTTTTTAAAAAAAAGTTATTCAAGCCAATATATTTACTTCCCCTACGTACTTTCTTTCCATATTGTATTCATTAACCCTTTAACGCCAAAGCCACTTTTCACCTTCCTGACATGGCCCATTTTTTCAAATCGGCCCTGTGTCACTATAAGTGGTTATAACTTCGAAACGCTTTAACATATCCAAGTGATTTTAAAATTGTTTTCTCGTGACACTTTGGTGGTATGTTTTGGTGGTATGTTTTGGTGGTATGTTTTGCATTTATTTATGAGAAAATTAGATATTTGGTAAAAATTTGGAAAAATTATTGATTTTAAAAATTCTAAATGTTCTAATTTTTCCATACATAGTCATAACCGCATAAATACTTAATAACTAACATTCACTGAATGTCTACTTTATGTGGACATTGTTTTTTATGCATAGTCTTATTTTTGTAGGATGTTATGAGGCTTTGAACGTTAGGTGCGATTTTTCACATTTTCATAAAAAACGCAAAATCCTGCTATTGAGGGACCTGCTCAGGTTTCAAATCACTTTGAGAGAGCTAAATAAAAGTAAAACCCCATAAATTACCCCATTATAGAAACTACACCCCTCAATGTACGTAAAACAACTAACTTTTATGAAGTTTGTGAACCTTTTCATTGTTTTACATGGGGTTAAAACAAAATTGGATGCAATTTTGAAAGTAAAATTTTTTTGGCTAAATAAATGTGTTTTTCAAAAAATACCAAAACGCTCCACAAAATTTGATACCCAATCCCTCCCGCGTAAAACAATAGCCCATATGTGGTGGTAACCTGCTGTATGTGCACATGCCAGGGTATCGAAGGGAAGCTGCGCCATTCCGAGCAGATTATGTATTGTCACTTTTTATTGGCTATACAATCTTTATTTTTTTGGCAATTTGGACATATAAGGGCTTATTTTTTGCGACATGAGATGCACTTTACAAATACTTCATTTTAGTGGGTCATTAGCTTATTGATGAGATTTTATTAGCTCTTGAATGTATGGGTGAAAAGCAAATTGTCAATTTTGGTTTACTTTCTTTTAATATTTTTTGGGGGTCGTACACCGTACACTAAAAATACTATATTATCTTTATTCTATAGATCACTACGATTACGGTGATACCTCATTTATATAGTTTTCATTTATTTTTACAATTTGTATGGATAGAAAATAATATCTCATTTGTTTTTGCATCGCCAAATTTTTGGAGACGTAACTTCAATATTTTTTGGTTGACGGAGCTAGTTTAGGGCTTATTTTTTACGTGTTGGGTTGTTCTTTTCAGTGGTACCATTTTTGCGCACATAACTTTTTTTGATCACTTTTTAGAACATTTTTGTGTAGAGATTCTATGAAAAATCTACATTTTTGGCGAGTTTTTCAGGTTTTGTTTTTACGGCGTTCACCGAGCGGGTCCAATAATATTTCTGAGTTATTGTACGGATTATTACGGACGTGGCGATACCAAATATGTGGGGTTTTTTGGCGATTTTGTGTTTTTTTCACTTTATTGCATGTGTATAGGGAATATTTGTGTTTAGGGGACTTTAACTGTATTTAATTAATTATTTTTATTAAAAAATGTTTTTATTAAATGTTTTCAACTTTTTAAATTCACTTTTACAGGTTAGCTTGAAAAAGCGATCCACTTATCGCTTGTTCAAGCTCTTCTTCACATTACACAGTGTAATACAGATGTAATGTGTACTGCGCATGCTCAGTGTTTTACAGCCGGGTCCTGTCAGGAGGCACGGACCCGGCTACAGGATGAGGATCGCGCAGCCCCGTGCACTGCGATCGGAGCAGCGCCGCGCGGGGGTCTGATTCACTTTAAGTGCCCCTAACACGCCGCGACCACGGCTTGTTAAGGGTTAACACCCGCGATCGTAGAAATCTCCGATCGCGGGTGTTAGAGGCAGGTGTCGGCTATAATATATAGCCAACACCCGCAGCTTCTGGCCCCGGCTCCGTTCAGGAGCTGGGGCCAGAAGTTTGGCGTAATAGTACTGCATTTTGAGGGAACGCACCTCCCGCCATGCAGTACTATTACGTCAAATGTAGGAAAGGGGTTAAAACAGGTCTTTATCTGATGATTTTAACTTTATCCAATCTATTATTGCAACTTTATCACAAATATCAATCACTACCTCCTGATACTTTGTTTTCTGTTGACTATTTACATCAAACTGGATCGGGTCTTACTGGTACATGTGATATCTGGTTCCTACTACGCATGCGCTTGTGTTAGCTAGTCCGTGGCACGCATCCTAGATGCCTGGCCTTATAATCTTTTACTGTATACAACACTGTAAGTAAATGTCTTTGTATTTTACAATTTGTTGATTTGCATAAATCAGTATGTAGAGGCGGTTCTTGATTGACTATTACAATTGAGACCTTATGTCTGTAAATGTTTACATACAACTATACTTCCACCAGATGAGGATCTTTTTGCCTTTGTCTATTGTCTAAGGAAGGGTTAGAAGGACCTGAAACGTTTTGTAAGGACATTTTAATGATTCATTTTATATATACCTTTCAGTTGTTGAATGTTCTTTCTGAATAATTTCATAACTGACTATTGGAGTTGAATCTGTTTTTTTATTATGATCTGATAGCTCATGTAAGGTGTTAAGATTTTTCTGTAGTTTCCCATAAGTACTTGTTCTATTTCGTACAACCGTATTCCACCCAGCCCCTTTAAATTGACTGGTTTTGTGGAGCCTGGGAGCTGCAATTCATCTTCAGCCTTCATTGGATCTTACAATCCTTCGACTTTGAGTACCACGTTTGGGGTGATATATCAAACCAAGTGGGTTCTAACCAAATGAGGCTCCCTCTGCTGTTTCGGTTGGTTTAGCCTGCACCACCATCTCCCGAGCAACAGGGCCAGTAGCACCACTATCACCAAGCCTGTCCACACCATCCATTCACCTTTCTATCGCCAAAATTGCCTGGCTTCCAGATTACACGTCCTCCACAAGTCGCACATACCAACTTCTGCAAGTATTTTGGCCAGAAACGTCGAGGGTGCCCCTTGAGGTGCATCTTGGTCTATTTGAATATTTGTCAACAAACTGTAGCATCCTATTAAGGACTGTATGCGAATATGCTGGTGGAACATATGAGTAGTATTCCTGAGCTTAAGTTTGCTCTCGTCGTTTTATTTATAAAAATGGTCATGCAGAGCTTGAAGCAAATAAATACACTTAAAAACAAGATAAAAAGACTTGGGGAAGTGGGATTTTTAAATACAATTAAAATGGTGGTCCTTCTTATTGTACATTTTTTTATTCCCTCCCCATCCAAGTGAAAACCTCGGACCTGTCGGTCCTTCAGCGTGATGTGTTTAAATTTATTTGGAAGGCGAAGAGGCAGAGAATACACAAGTCACATTAGGGTATGTCTGTTCTGTTTCAATGTGTCCTCAGCCATTATGGTTTGCACTGGAATTAGCCCTGATTGCACCACGTTCGCCAGCGGCTGACATCACAGTTGTGCGCCAGCTGCGATGTGAGTACGGATTTGTCGCGGACCTGCTGCCGGCATGAAAATAGAAGAGACGCTGCCCACGGTGCTAATATCAAAAGCAAACCAGTGTGGTGTGTATGAAAGATCCTCAAGAAAATTCAAATTGGTTCAAACACATAAGCACAAAGTTTATTAAGACAACCTTAAAAACATTTAATTTAAACAGCATGACAAGGTTCATGCCTACGAGGGAAGGGTATGATGCAACCAAGAAGAACCCTCCACATTACCCCCCTGGGTATAACAATACAATGCAGACAATACAAAATCACAAACGTTCAAATTGTAAGCATGGCTGAGAGAAAGCAGGTAAGTACACACAACATTACAATCAGGTTTAGAGGCACAAATGCCGATCAATAGAAAGCCATTATGACTAAATCAGAGCCAGATATTACCCATTGGGACGGTCAGGGGTACGTGGTTGCGAGCCCCACGCGTATCGCCACAATGTGTGGCTTCCTCAGGGGTGATTAAGCACTGGGGTGTCAGGGGTATTTATATAAAACCCTAATTGAGTTGTCCGCCAATTGCGGCCCTTCTTACCTGGCTTCCGCCTGCGGTTGCGGCGACCGCGAACCTCCCGCGTCGTCACTCGAACCACGCGCATGCGCAGTCACCCCGCTCCTCCTCCTCCAGTACGGGGGACTGCGCACGCGCGGGCCGAGCGACGATCGCGAGAGTAGTGCCGCGATCGCTACATCACAGGTACGGGTATAGATACGTATCTTGGTATATATAGAAAGGGGAACAGTCATGTGGTATAAAAACAGTTGATGGGGATAAATATAGTTAAGACACATATAAAGACATAAAAAGGATCAGTATTCAAATTGATGTCAATGTTATAATAATTCATCTATAATCAGAGTCATGTGCAAATTAAAGTGACCTGTGCGAAAAAATACATTAGTGAATTTATATCTGTGGCTCCAGTTGTTTTCTTTCCTTTCTTTTGTCTTTTATTTCTCAGGACCATTCTCTGGAGTTAACAATGTATGAAGATGTTTGTGGACATGATGTGCATTGTGCATAAGCTTCATGGTGTCGAAAGGGACCACCTATAGTGAATAAGGGAGGGAGGGGAAGAGAAGGAAAAAAAACAAAAATAATAAATACATAAGACCTTCATGAAAAAGAAGAAACCACACAGTGATTTGAGTGTACTTATCAGTGTAAGTGTATGTATGAGTGTTGACATATAGTTGCATTGGAAATTCAATGCTCTCCATATATGTTCACAGTCATATAATTGGTGAGTGTATGAAATTGTTTTAATTAAACATGATACAATTTTTTGATTCCCATAGTTATTATTTTTTGTATAAACCAGTGAAGAGGAATTCCTCGTTTAGTCCCCTGGGAGTCATGGCTTGAGTTAGAAAGATCCACTTGGTCTCTTTTTGTAGTAATTGTGGGACTACACTACCTCCTCTTATATTAGAAAAAACTTTTTCCAAGCCCGTGATTTTAATTCCTCCACACTTACCTCCGTGGAAGTGATGAAAATGTGAGGCAATTGAGGTCAAGCTTCTGTCTTTACTGATGTCCCGTCTTGCTGTGGAGATCGTGGAAAGATGTTTCTGGATCCTTTTGCGCAGCTCCTGTGATGTCTGCCCTATGTAAACCTTGGGGCAAGAGCATGTAATTGCATAGATCACGTTCTTTGTACGGCAATTAATGTAATGTTTGAGATGATGTCTCTTACCGTCTATGGGATCTGTAAAGTCGTTAGATGATAGCATATATTGACATATATTGCAGTTTCCACATGCGTATGAGCCTGTTAATTTCTTTCCACCTGTTGATTCTCCCCGGCGGGTGTAATGGCTTTTCACTAGAATATCTTTGAGGTTACGTGCCCTCCTTGATGTTATTGTTGGGCTCACATCGATGTAGGACTCCAATTTGGGTTCAGTCAAGAGTATATTCCAGACTGTGACTTTAACTGTATCACGACCGCCCGCCATGTATTCACAGCGGCGGTCAGGTCCCGCTGCATGGAGAAGGCTCACAGTGCTAGCGACGATCGCAGGTGTTATTACAAGCCATTTTGCCTAGGATTGTCACTCCCCGTGACGTCATCGGGGAGCGGCGATCCGTCTCCATGGTAGCCTCGGAAGACCCGAGGCTATTTTGTTTTAACCCGTTCATTACAATGTTCTGATAGCACATTGTAATGAATGAGGAGGGAAATCCCCATATACTGCCATACTGTAGTAGATAGGGGGAGTCTGAAAAATAGTAAAAAGAAAAATAAAAAAAAGTTTAAAAAAAAAATTATAATAAAAAAACCTAAAAATTCTAATCACCCCCTTTCCCTAGAACTGACATAAATATAAATAAACAGTAAAAATCATAAACACATTAGGTATCAGCGTGTCCGAAAATGCCCGATCTATCAAAATATATTAACGTTTTTCAATGCATTAAACCCGTAACGGAAAATGGCGCCCAAAGTCGAAAATGGCATTTATTTGCCATTTTGAAAATATTTTAAAAAAATCTATACAAAGGATTCCAAAGTCGTACAGTCCTAAAAATGATACATTAAAATATTATCTAAAATGTCACCAAAAAAAAAAATTACACAACCCGCGAGGCTACAGTACAGACAAGAGATATAAAAAAAAGTCGCCATAAAGATGGCAAAATCCACACAAAAAAAAAAAGAGAAATTTGGTACAGGAGGTTTTAATTTTCGTAAAATATGAAAAATACAAAAATTATAAAACCTATACAAAGTTGGTATCCTCGTAATCGTACCAACCCAAAGAATAACACGTAGAAATGTCATTTGGGGGTGCTCAGTGAAAGCCGTAATATCAAGCCAAACAAGGAAAATGGCGCAAATGGTTTTTCACCATTTTCACGCATTTGGATTTTTTTTCCCGCTTCCAGTTACATGGCATGGAATATACAATACCCCAATATTGAGTGAAATTGTTAACGCAGAAAAAAGCCGTCAACACAGCTCTTTACGTGTTAAAAAATAAAAAAGTTAGGAGATTTTTGAAGGTGGGGATAGTGGAAAATGGAAATGAAAAACTAGGGAAAGAATGGAAAGGGCATATGGTCCTTAACCGGTTAAACGTGTGTGAGGACAGAGTTTGTAGTTTGGAAACAGTGGAACATGAACTATTCAAATCTGATTATATTGATGAGGAGATTATTGATAGGCAGAAGATTTCAAGTCGCTGTGGGGGAAAATGTCTAGAGCAAAAATGATTTGTCCTTGCTAACCCTGAGGGCGCGTTCACACATTCGATATCAACGCGTCATAACGCGGACGCTAGCGCACAGCTGGCGCGGGGCTCGACTGATCGATAGCGTTTCTTGGAAACGCATTGCGAATCGCCCAAACTACGCACCCTGTGCGATAGCGTCGGCGTTATGGAAACGCGTGGGCCCACGAATGTTGAGGGAAAAGGCCCCGGGACGACAGGTGAACCGCAGCCCTATCATGTTATCCACAGCGAGACCTCAGAAAATGCTGTGATCTCTCAAAAATGAATGCATCAATAGAGTCTTTACTGATAATAAAAAATTGTGGTAATGAAATGCTATGTGAAAACAATGTCACAGAATGCCTCGGTTGTTACACCTGCAATCTGACTATGCAGAGTCGGTAGCCTTTGAATAGTAGTTGGTGCTCCAGTGCGCCGCGATTAAGGTTGGTGCAAGCTGCGTATTCACACGGCGCACAGAATAAGTGCGTCCAGGCAGAACAAACGCTAACACAGTGCCAGTGAAAAGTGCGTTTAGGGTTCAGAGAGGGACAGACAGGGAGAAACGGAAGCACGTGGGAACACACAGGCGATTACACAGGAAACAACACAGGACACAGAAAAAAAAAAAAACAGATAGGGATAGGGATTTGTAGGGAACCAATAGGGATCAGATAAGGATCAGACACACTTTTATAGTCTTGTAAAGTGGTATTTTGGTGCACCACAGTAACGCTCTTCCTCTCTCCAGCGAAACCATAAACCAAAATCGGTGCCGTGAGAGAGTGCGCGCTGGAGTGAGGAAGAGGAAAGGGCTAAAAGCACGTTTTAAGCCTAAAATCGCTGTAATTGGCCGTCAGGTTTGACTGGCCCAATCACGCGACGGCGGGGGAGGGACCGATTGATGGTTCGGGTGACGGAGACAGGACTCCTCACTGCCTCTGTCACCCCAAATCTCGTCCGATGTCACCACGTCTCGCGACGTCGGTTGAACTATTCTAAAAATTAGTATGCGCTCGCGCAGTAGCTGATACAGTCTAGATATAATACCCAGCATAAACAACTATTATACAGTCTAGATATAATACTAAAATTGTACGTCACCCCTCCATCGTTCCCCGATGCGCGCTTGTCTTCATCTTCCCTGCGTTTTGTTAGGGGAGATCGGATTTGTAAACAAATAGGTAGGCGCCCTGCTACAGCCCGCGCACCGTGCGTCGCGCCGCGGTGACGCACACTGATGTGACGACACACTTGACGCCGTGACCCGCCGCGCCAGGGCGCCGCCATGCAATTCATTGACATTGGATCGTCTATGGAGAGCGGGAAACTTACTGTGTTCCCCTCGCTCTGCCCTTAACTAAAGGTCCGAAACAATCGGGCGGGCTTCGGCCGCGGCCCGGGTAGCCCGGCGCCGAACGCCGACAATATATTGCTGGCGATTCCGCGCGGTCATTGCGACCGCAAACCCGCATCGCCCCTCAACTTTGGTTTCGACTACATCACAGTACGGGTCATAGATACGTACTTGGTATATATAGAAAGGGGAACAGTCATGGGTTATAAAAAAACACCGTTGATGGGGATAATAATATATAGTGAGACACAATATAACGACATATAAAAAAGGTCAGTATTCAAATTGAGTCAATGTATAATAATTCATCATATAATCAGAGTCATGTGCCAAATTAAGGGACCTGTGCGAGAAAAAATACTGTAGTGAATTTATATCTGTGGCTCCAGTTGGTTTCTTTCCTTTCTTTGTCTTTTTTTCTCAGGGAACCCTTCTCTGGAGTTAACAATTGTATGAAGGATGTTTGTGGAATGATTGCATTGTGCATAAGCTTCATGGTGTCGAAAGGACCACCTATAGTTGAATAAGGGAGGGAGGGGAAAGAGAAGGAAAAAAAACCAAAAATAATAAATACATAAGACCTTCATGAAAAAGAAGAAACCACACGATTGATTTGAGTGACTGATCAGTTAGTGTATGTATGAGTGTTGACATATAGTTGCATTGGCAAATTCAAGATGCTCTCAATATATGTTTCACAGTCATTATAATTGGTTTAGAGTGTATGCTCGCGAAATTGTTTTAATTAAACATGATTACAATTTTTTGTGGATTCCCATAGTATTATTTTTGTAGAAACAGTGAAGAGCGATTCTTAGTTTTAGTCCCTGGGAGTTAATGGCTTGAGTTAGAAAGATCCACTTGGCTCTTTTTGTTAGTAATGGTTGGGACTACACTACCTCCTCTTTTATTAAGAAAAAGCTTGTTCCCCCAAGCCCGTTGATTTAATTCATCAAACTTACCCTCCGTGGAAAGTGATGAAACTGTGAGGCAATGAGGTCACGCTTCTGTCTTACTGAGTGTCCCGTCGTGCTGTGGGAGATCGTGGAAAGATGTTATGGATCCTTTTGCGCGATCCTGTGATGTCTGCCTATGTAAACCATTGGGGGCAAGAGCATGTACATGCATAGATCACGTTCTTGGTAAGGCAATATGTAATGTTGAGATGATGTCTATTACCGTCTATGGGATCTGTAAGTCGTTAGATGAAGCAATATATTGACATATATTGCAGTTTCCACATGCGTCATGAGCCTTGTTAATTTCTTCCATCCTGTTGTTTCTCCCGGCGGGGGTGGTGTCCCGGTAATGGCTGTCTCATTAGAATATCTTTGAGGTAGTGCCCTCCTTGAGGTTATTGTTGGTGCTCACATCGTACTGTAGGACTCCAATTTGGGTTTCAGTCAGAGTATATTCCAGTTTTTCTGCTTCCAACTATGTGGAAAGTCCTGCCACACTGGTTATTGATGTGCGTGTGATGATCTTCGTCTTCTCCCCCGGGTACTCGATTATCTTGGTTTTCGAATTCCCATCCGTGGAGCATTTTTGGGCTCGCATATAGGTACTTTAGAATATTTCTTGGGGTAGCCCTTTGAGGTTAGCCCCCACGGTGCGTCACGGACACCCTTGCCCAGCCTAAAAACTAGGAGAGTAGCTGAATATGATTGAAAAACTCATGTTATACCTCCAGGTCTATCTATACAGGTATTTCACTTTAAGAGGGGATAGGTCTGAAACTCTCACACGTGAACTGTCCGACCCAAGCCCCGATCGGGTAACAGATTGTTTTTCGCCAAGTGACTTATCATTGTTGATCTATGAGATGATGGAACGGAACTGTGGGTAGTTTACACTGTTAGAAAATTCTGGTTATTCATGAACTCATGATATATGCCCCACATAGTTACTGTATATTTGTTTTATTTGGATTATCAATAAAGTGTGTATGTTTGATACCAAAAAAACAAGATTAGAAACGAATCGCAGCCGGCCATACATCTTTCAGTTGTCTGCATGGACTCCATCAGTTGCCTATCTGATCCTGTCTTTCACCGGTTCATGCCATGTATTTCTAACCGGTTCACGGGTCCGCTGAGTGGATTAGGGCCTCACCGGTGACTGAGCCCGTTCATTAGCCGCAAGTGCTATTGCTGCTATTGCAGCAAAGATTACCGGAACACCTGCCGATCAGGTGCTAGCAAAGACTGCCCGCAGTACTCAAAAAGATAGCGGCGCCATGGGGCGCTGACCATCTTAGCTAGGATCGCCGCTCCTGACTCCCGTGCACGTCCATTGGGATCGCGCGATCCGTCTCCATGGCTAGCCTGCGTTCTTTTGAAGAACACGATGTGACTTTATTCCGTTATTAACCCCCTTCATTTACAACGTGCATAAAAAAAACATCAAAATTCTCAATCACCCACTTCCCTAGAACTGACAAATATAAATATAAATAAACAGTTAAAAAATCATAAAACATTGAGGTATCGCGCGTTCCGAAAATGCCCAGATCTTATCAAAATATATTAACGTTTTTCCATGCGTTAACCCGTAAGGAAAAATAGCACCCAAAGTCGAAAATGGCACTTTTTTGCCATTTTGTAAAATATAAAAAAAATCTATAAAATGTGATCAAAAGGTCGTACAGTCCTAAAAATTATATAATTGAAAATATTATCAAATGTTGCAAAAATTGACACCACCCACAGCTCCATACAACAAAGTATAAAAAAGTTATTAGCGGCAGAAGATGGCAAAATCAAAAAAAATTTGGGGCGCTCAGTGAAAGCCGTAATATCCAAGCCCACAAGAAAATGGCGCAAATGCGTTTTTTCACCATTTTCACTGCATTTGGATTTTTTTTCCCGCTTCCCAGTACATGGCATGGAATATTCAATACCATCACTATGAAGTGAAATTTGTTACGCAGAAAACAAGCCGTCACACAGCTCTTTACGTGTAAAAATAAAAAAGTTATAGATTTTTGAAGGTGGGTAGTGAAAAATGGAAATGAAAAAGCAGGAAAGGGCCCGGTCCTTAACCGGTTAAACATCGGTGAGATATGCCACTAACACATTGGGCAGCGCAGCTAAAGTATATACGGCCGTATTATATTCTATTCATTTTGGACTATTAATCATATAACCATTAATAGTATATTAATGGATAACATCACTTTTCTTCTTTTTTATTTATAAATACTTGCCGTGGATATTGAAATTGTATATATCACATTTTTCTATAGAAAGGGTGTAACGTGACGCACGTGCGGTTTTTTTTCGATTTTTCCACATTTGGAATTTTTTTTCAGCTTCGCAGTACACGGCATGTTAAAATAAATAACATTACGGGAAAGTTAAATTTGTTACGCACAAAATAAGCCCTCACACAGGTCTGTACACGTAAAAATGAAAAAGTTATGGATTTTTGAAGTTGGAGAGCGAGAAATTAGCCGAAAAACCCTCCGTCCTTAAGGGGTTAAGGGTGTGCTCACATATGGCAGTAACCAATGTGTTTTCAAACGCATCAGAACAGCTGAGAAAAGGAGATTTACCTGATTACATAGTTGTTAACATAACGCTAATGCATACATTTTGTTAACACAATGCTAACACATGTTTGTTAACGCAATATTTATAGCTATGTAATCAGGTAATGTCCTATTCTAAGAGAATCACTCCTGCCTAACAGTAAGCTAATAGAACACCCTAACGCTTTCCCTGACCAGCAGCAGCTCTCTCCCTAGCGGCATCCAGAGACAGAATGATCCGAGCAGCGCGGCCAGCGGCTAGTCTATCCCAGGGTCACCTGATCTGGCCAGCCAACCACTGCTATCGACGTGTAAGGGTACCACGTCATGCTGGGTGGAGTGCAGAGTCTCCTGGCTTGTGATTGGCTCTGTTTCTGGCCGCCAAAAAGCAAAACGGCGGGAGCTGCCATTTTCTCGAGCGGGCAAAGTATTCGTCCGAGCAACGAGCAGTTTCGAGTACCCTAATGCTCGACCGAGCATCAAGCTCGGACGAGCATGTTCGCTCATCTCTACTTATAATCTATCTAGTATCTGGAATGTGATCTATTGAAGTGATACATAATGGGGCACATTTACTTACAGGGTCACTGGAGTTTACTGAAAGTGCATTGTCTGTCTATGATGCAGCTTGCGGCTATTCACTAAGATTGTGCGCCAGAAATCATGAATGTGTCGCTTCCCCGCTCCTCCGACAGAGTTCACCATCTTTTTTGTGGTGCATCTTTAACATAGAGCGTACAACACAATTTAAAAGTTAAATGCCGCGCTCAGTCCGAATCAGTTGGACCGTCTAGCAGCATGCCCACTAATTTTTGTTGCATGGAAGCCAGAACCGCTGCGCTACAAAAAGGGTAATGTGCACCACAATCCCAGCGCAGACACTTCTTAAATACCTGTGCAAGCAATTTAAACACCCGAAAAAGGTGCACAGTCTGACAAAAGTGCGCAGCGCAACCCTTAGTAAATGAGCCCCAATCTATGTACTCCTTGGTGGTACTAAACACAATGACTAGCTAAACTTTGCTTGGCATTTTTGTGGTTAATATTAAAGCGCTGGTGGTTTAATCTGCAGTGTAATGGCTTGGTTGTTCTCCCCACATATTTCGATTGCAACCACATCCCATAAGATATATTACATGTTCCGATTGACAATTTAAGCTGTATTTTATCTCAAACTTCTCACCCCTAAAATGTGACCTGAATGTGTCTATTTTGTGTCTAATTGTTTTACAACATAAACCACGATTTCTGAAACACGTAAAGCTTCCTTTCCCCCTGTTTATTGTTTTCTTTTCAATGTGTTGTCTAGGTCTATTCATTTTAGCTCTTGTATATAATTTGGGGCTGTTATTCATATATAAATACATTTATTAGGAGTATCTGATATAATATAATTTAATGGGACAGTAAATAATTAATTTTGAGGGGAGTAAATAGTATGTGTGGAACATTCTAAGGGAATAATGTTCAAGCCATATTTACACCCAGTCCTCTAAAGGCATGTATTGTTGTTACATAAAATTATGTACACACGTAAGAAGGGTTTAATCTATATTATTTTGCTCAGGATCCGTCAATTTACAGCTTTTGACTTGACGTGCACCATATTCATCATTATTACAATACACAATGCACTGAGAAATATTTTCCAATTTTAATTTATTAATATAGCTTATGCATATTTGCCATATGCTGTCATGGTTTTTTCCTTCTTAGCTGTGATCACTTAGTTAGACAGCTGCTCATGCACTCATATATAAACAATGAAATAGAGTTGAAAGTTACAGGAATTACTAATGTATACATAACCAAATTCCAACAGAGACTTTATCCCATACACTGTATACACCAGAAAAAGATGTGCAAGTCAGCCTTAAATGTAGATATTCTGGTTAAACACAATTGTCTCACCACATTTTATTTTCTCACTGGATGTATGTAAAGCTATGAAGTCAGGAAAATTGGAATTGTGTGAACACTATATAGTACACATATTTAATAGGGAATAAACTGTACATATGCCATAAATGTGTAATAGATTCAGTTCTTATATCTAAGTAAATCAAAAACAAGATGACTAAAATAATGTTTTAATATGTTTATGTATAAAAAGCACAACAATATTTATGGCCAGAGCATTGCAATCTGGACTTACCTTGGGTAAGGTTTGTTTTTAAATCCCCAGGTAGCCATGCAGGCTGGCTCAATTCGTTCAGGATCTCCCCCTTTAAAATGAAGCTATATAAGATTACATCCGGGACAGTCTCGAAAAGGGCACATCTTTCCTTTTAACTCACCTATGGGGGCTGATGTCTTTATTGTTGAGAAAAAAGATGGTCGGCTTAGAACATGTGTTGACTAATGACGCAGCCTGTTTTTGCTCAGACCTTTTATTTTAAATTTGACCAGTGTCTCTTCCTGTGGTAATAACTTTTCAACACTTTAAGATATCCTTGTGATTTTGAGATTGTTTTCTTGTGAGACATTGTAGTTTATGTTAGTAGTGTCATTTCGGTGATCAATTTCTTTTTGGGGGGGTAAAAATTCAATAATTTTGTTTTTTTTTTTAAATGACAATTTTCAAAGTTTCAAATGTTATACTCTTTAGACAAAAAGTCAAACCACAATTTTTTTTTTGTAGAAACCTTTTGCCATTGGTCTTATTTCAATGATTTGTTTTACATTTCCATTTTTTTACGGTTCTGAGAAGGTTTCAAGTTTTAGTAGCAGCTTCTCAGATTTTCAAGAGATTTGAAAAATGCAAAATTTTTAGTGACCAATTCAGTTTGGAAGTGCCCTACAAAAGCGTATGTGCTATATAACCCCACAAGTAACACCATTTTATGAACCCAACATCTCAAACTATTCAATTCAGCATTTAAGAAGTCTGTTAACCCTTTAAATATTTCTCTGGAAGCAAACAAAGATGGATTGGAAATTTTGAAATTTCAATTTTTGAATAAGATTATTCTCATTTAGCTCTAAAATGGACACATTCAGAAGGAATTTGAGGTAAATATACATTCTAAAACTTGCCCTGCTTTTTTTTAGTACGGCAATACCAGACATACCAGAATTTATCTGGGGTCGGGGGTGAGCATTTTAACCCCCAACATATTGGCCAAAATCGAATGCAAAGTAAATGGTGCAGAGTAAAAATTGCGTTTTTATCTAAAAAATGTCATTTTAGCGCCTAATATACTGTGCCCAACTCATGTCACTTTAGACAAACACCCCAAAAATCATTCTGTGGGTTTTCCCGAGTACGGCAATACCACACATGTGGCAATAATTGACAGGATGGGCCCACAGCAGGGCTGAGAAGGGAAGGAGCGAAATTTTGCTTTTGCAGCTCTGCTTTCACACGTTTGGATTTGGAGTGCCGTGTCATGTTCGCAGGCCCTGTGAGGTACCAGTGCAATATAAACCCCTGAGAAATTATACCATTTTGGAAACTACACCCCTCTAAGAATTTATCTGGGGTTGTGGTGAGCATTTTAACCAGCATTTCAACATGCTGGTAAAAATCTAATGCAAAGTAAATGGTGCAGAGCAAAAATTGCGTTTTTATCTCAAAAATGTAATTTTAGTGCCTAATATATTGTGCCCAACCCATGGCACTTTAGACAATCACCGCAAAAATCATTCTGTGGGTTGACCCGAGTACGGAAATACCACACATGTGACAAAAATTGACAGGCTGGGGACACGGCAGGGCTGAGAAGGGAAGGAGCGAAATTTTGCTTTTGGAGCACCCTTGTCTCTAGACTGGTGTTGGGGTGCCCCTGAGGTACCAGTACAATAGAAACCCACCCAAGTAGTGACCCCATTTTAGGAAATGGCAACCCTAAAAAATTTATCTAGGGTTGTATGAACATTTTAACCCCTGAGATGCTGGGACAAATGTAATACAAAATGATGGGGGCAGTGTAAAAATTGCATTGTTTTCTCAAATGTGCCAAAATAGAAAGAAATTTATTCAACCCAACTAATGACACTGTGGATCAACACCCCAAAAATCATTCTGTGGGTTACTATGGGTATGGCAATTCCCCATGTGTAGCAATAGTCTACAGGCTGGGGACATAGCAGGCCTGAGAAGTGACAAGCAAAATTTAGCTTTTGGAGCACCCGTTTCACTAGACTGGTGTTGGGGTGCCCCTGAGGTACCAGTACAATAGAAACTCCCGGGTACTGACCGCATTTTAGGAAAGGGCACCCCTCAAAGAATTTATTTAGGGTTGTATGAGCATTTTAACCCATAAGATTAACCCATAAGAGTCTCAAATGTAACACAAATTGAATGGTGTCGAATAAAATTTGCTTTGCAATTTCTCTTACTTTGTCATTATATTGTCTAAAGTATTTTGCCCAATTCATGCAACTGGAGGCAAACACCCCAAAAATCATCAAGCAGGATCTCCTGGGTACGTGGCAATAATCTACAAGATGGAGACATGGCAGGGCTTGGAAGAGAATGGCATTTAGAGTACCGACATTTAAATTTTTTTGGCACCATAAAGCATTTGTAGATGCCCTTAGGGATCAGTACAGTAGAAATCTCTGAGAATTAGAGGTCCCTATACACCCCTCCGTGAATTAATCTAGAGGTGTAGTGAGCATTTTAACCCCACAGGTGGACTCCAATGATGATGCATAATGGATGGTGCATAGTACAAAATATTTATTATGTCATCTTGTGCTCAGCTCCTGCCACGGGAGACAAACACCCCTAAAATCATGATGCAACCTCTCTTGTCCTTGTACCTAGGCACTTCACTTCTCGGGGGCTCGCTTTGTGAGGACGAGGTACACAAATAAAATGTCCCCACACTCGTCCCCACTAGCAGACTCCATATCGTATTATAATTATATACCTCCAAGTCAGTATATGTCTTCTGGGACACAACCTACACAGTACACGCCCGCTCCACTACCCAACGCCCGCTCCTAAAACCTATGCCCGCTCCTCCACACAACGCCTGATCCTCCACAGAACGGATACTTCTCCACGCTACGCCTGCTCCTCCACACAACGCCTGCTCCTTCATGCTACGCCTATTCCTCCACGCTACTACTACTACTACTCCTCCACACTACTACTCCTAACAGATCACACTTCAGCGGTTGTGGGGGATAGGGAAAACGTACAATGGGGTGGAGGTAATCGTGTGTTTTGGGGTACAGTAAAGGGACAGATCACTAGCAAAACTCTCTCTAATACCACCAATCACAAAATGGCGATATTGGAGAGCATTGGGCTAGTAAGGTCTGCCAAAAAATCGTCACAGATCGCTGTCATTGGCCAGTCTGTATTGACTGGCCAATGGCGACGATCGAAGTCACAGGACCAATCAAATTGGTCCTGTGATGTCATCAGAGGGGTGTCGGCTGGCGATGCCGACACCTCCCACCAAGGTGTCACCCTGTCTCGCGACAGGGTGACGTCCAAAAATGCAAATGGCGCTCGCATCATGACACTGCGCTCAGATATTGGATGCGGAGCGTGAACAGGTAATTTTTTTTTTTTTGTGTGTGTGTTTTTACTTTAGATGGGTTTTTTTTCTATTACAGGTTTTCCCCTGTAACTGAGGCATCTATAAGAGCCTCAGTTACAGGGGAAATGCCCATCTGTGACTGTGGACAGGTGATCAGAGCTGTACTGGGTCTAATTTGAATTAATGAATTCTCTAAAATTGATCTCCACTCGCCCTACAATCTTATCCAACTCAGAGAGGGGGATGAGTGGAAAACAATAGAATTAAACACACCAGAAGGCCATTTTGAGTACCTGGAAATGCCTTGCAGTATTCTAAAAGTTGGCTCTTCAGAGCCAAAATGTTTCCGTTTACTTGGATAATATCCTTATCTTTTCCAGAATGGGCCAATCATATACAACATGTCAGGGATGTACTATTAACTCTTTAAGGATACAGGGTTTTTTGTTTATTTTTTGCTCTCCACCTTCAAAAATCCATATCTTTTTCATTTTGTGTGTACAGAGCTGTGTGAGGGCTTATTTTCTGTGTAACCAATTGTAAAATGGAGAAAAAGTATTGTCTTGGACATTTGGACATTATGGGGTTAAACACCGTGAATAGCTGTTATTATATTTAGATAGATCGGACATTTTGGGATGCAGCAAGACCTAACTTGTATATGATTTTTACTGTTTATTTATATTTATATCAGTTCTAGGGAAAGGACAGTGATTAGAATTTTTCAGGTTTTTTTTTCTCTCAATATTTTCAGCAAACCTAGGGTACTTTTACCCTAGGTTGTTTGATTGATCTTTCAATATACTGCCAAAATACAGTATGGCAGTATTTGGGGATTTTCCACATGATCTATTACAATGTGCAAATTGCTATCATGGTAACAGGTCGTTGCTCCCTGATGACGTTACTGGGAGCCACAATCTAAGCCAAGTGCCACAGTTTTTTTAATGCTGGTGGCAGCTTTTCCAGCGGCAATCGAAGAGTTAACACCCGCCAACCGCATGTATAACCGATGGGTGTTTGCTGCAATATGCAACAAACACATCCACCTTGTATGGAGACGGCTCAGCCCATTAGCCCTCTCCATACACCTGCACTAATAGGTCACACGTCGGTAAGGGGTTAATCCAAAATGTTTATAATGTAATGACATAGGGCAGTGATGGCGAACCTTTTAGAGCTGGAGTGCCCAAACTTCAACCAAAAGCCACTTATTTATTGCAAAGTGCCAGCGCAGCAATTTAAGCAGTAATGTATTTCTCCTTGTTCTTTGACAACTTTCAATCTTTCAGCCTCCTAAAGACACCAATGCAGTTAAAAGGAGGAGGGAAAATTCGCCTATCATTGTAGGAAGATTCTATAGGAAGATTCTTTGAGTCCTGTCTGGTGCACATCATGCTGGGGTGATGGCCTGGGTGCCCACAGAGAGGTTACTCAGACACTCAGTGGTTAGACGCTATAACATACAGTGTAGGCAAAGCGGTGTGGTGCCAACAAGTCATACACCTGTACGACATCAGATGACCATGGACCGTTGTTTATTTGCAGAAAGTAAACATTGAAGCAGAGATCTGGAATACTGTGAAGCATAAAGATAAAGAAAACATATTGGAAAATTGAATAACGTTTCGATACACAAAAAATATTAATTATTTTCTGGGAGTGCTGAAAGTGGACAACCCCTTTAGCAGAAAAATCTTAATATCTTTGACTAAAGGATAAACACCTGTTTAGATTATTCAAGTAATTTGCAACATATCCAGGCATTATGTATCACTGAGAAAACATATCATCATGCTAGTGTTGTACTGTGGTGAAGTCTATTTTTATTGATTGTTCTTATAAAGGGAGCTTATTAGAGGGTAGTTATAATGAGTTTTAACAGTTTTAGATATCTGTAATATAAAGGGGTGTTTCTATACCTATTGCCTTTATAAGTTGGTGCTTTATAAGTAGCTGCAGGGTGCAGTTTCATCATTCTTCTGTTTCCATGGTAACTGCCTGCCTGCAATTTATAATGGATTTCTTGTCTGAAAACAATTTAGCGGATGATGCATTGAGACAAATCTATAATGTTTCTGTCTCCATGGGAATGAATTTGCACAATAGGAAGCTCCACTAGTCAGAGAAGCAATATTATCTAACAACAGAGCTTTGATCTGAATGATTGATTAGTGTTTCTAGAAACGGTCACTTAAGCCTCCAATGGGCACATGCTAAGCACTATAGGAGGCCATATAGACATAATAACAGACGTACATAAAAATATCCATGGACACTCAATTTATTCTTTCAGACGTAAGAAATTACATTTTACATGAAATTTGCAAATTTAAAGTCTGTTTCGGAGCGACATGGGGAAATAAACCTTTCTTTACTATATAAATCTAATTTCTGAAAAAATGCAGTGGCTGGAAGCTACAGTTCATTTAAGTGGCTGGAAGCTACAGCTCCTAGCCCCACCCCATTTTTAGCAGTGTTAAACTGCTAGCTTTATCAGAACCTTCCGATAAAGCTTGCGAATACTGCAGTGGCGTACCCTGAAAACGCCAGACTGAGCTTACAATGGTCCGGGGAAGAATCAGCATCTCGGACTGCCCCCCTCATGAATATGCGGACCAAGCTTACTAAGGGTATGGCAGTGCAGTGCAAATTAATTCTAACATATACAGTTTCCCCCTTTAATTATTATAACAGGGATTTACATATATACTTCTCCAAAACAAAGCTTAGTGCATAAATACAGCGTCAGTATGGAGTTCAATACATAAGTATAGTACTAGAACCGATCTTCATACAGAAACATAGCACCAGGACCAGTCTCGCTCCCTATATACATATATGCAGTATCCCACATGATTTTACATATGTACAGAGCCCTCTAATTTACATGTATACGGCACCCTCATAATGAATGAGTACATGCTGCCCCCCCTTTTAATACATACTGTGCCCCCGGTAATGAATATGGATAGATCCTGTGCCCCCTGCATTAGTTATATTCTGGGTGCCTCTTTATTAAATACCATTCTCCCTTTATTAGATATTTATGTGATGTTGCATCTGTATGCATTGTTGCATTGATCATACACTGTATACCATTAAAGCATCACCGCTGCAGAATGGGATTGCTGCATTGTTAATCACAGGAGAAAACTAAAGAATCCAAACAATGAATATTCACAATGGCAGCTTAAAGCATGATGACCCACCAAAGTATATAGTATCCAATGCACTCGCCCAGTATATAGGGAGCCAGCAAACTGCAGTCCTTCCCTGTATTTAGGGAGCTAGCACACTTCCCCGCAGAATATACGTATCCAGAACACTGCAGCACTCCCACCCCAGTATATAGGAAGCCCCAGCACACTTACCTATCTGCGCTCACTGTAACCACATGGTCTGTCCCGCGTTGCCGGCGTCCTCTCACTCACTGGCTACATACAGCAACCAGTGATATGTGTATCTTAAAGATATACATATCACCTCATCCCGGCCCTGATTTGAAGCAAACCCCACGTCTGAATGACTAGGGTTCACCCCTTGAGCCCTTTTCATACATCATTAAATGTTCCATGCTGTAATAGTACGGCGTGGATCACTAAGAGGTTAAGGAAGAAAGAGTGTTACTTTGGTCACCTTCCCGGCAATTGTATCTCTCATAAGCAGGATCTCACTGTTTTTGACTATTTGTGGTTTGCAATATCTACAGCTGCAATTACACAATACCCAGGTTCTAGAACCTTCCTAGAGAGTTCGCGACTCCCCCTAACAGTTCCTGACCTGGAGAGGGTGCTATTCGCAACTATCAGTCTTCCTATGCATTGGCAGGGGTGTTGCACCAGTAATACTCAAGGTCCTCTGCTTGTGGCACTAGAATACTCACGTTTGAGTGCATTGTATTCTACTTCTATTTAAAAAATAAAAAACTTAAAAAAATTACATTGTATATGTCTCAGTATCTTTATATTTAGAAAACTAAAGAGGCTCTTCCCATTAGTGTACCTAAAAGCTAGATTTGCTTTTATTCACATCATTTTCAAAGATGTTCAATAGAAGCATTCCTGTGCAGGGAGAAGCTACAAAACTTATCCTCAGCTGTCAGACCCCTACTGATCAAAAAATGCTGGCACATCCTGTCGACATATATTCTTTATTTCTCTGTCTGCCACTATGTCACGTACATGATCTAAATTCTGCGTGGAGCTCTCTAGATCTCAATTCCGCATAGATTATGGGACAGGCACAAGTATTGTATGTAGTTAGTAAGCCTTTATTCTTTTGTACCATCTAATGTTTTTCGCAGACCTTTCTTGTTAATTTCACTTCTCCGTATCATTTTATTTACATGATATCCATGAGGGTAACTCTAAACTCAAAGCCCTTGTTTTAAAACTTAAAATTTTTTTAACCTCAGCTTTTATTGTTGAATAATTGAAAGCTAGACACGTATTAAAGGAAGTCTTTCATCAAAGCTTCATAAACCAGGGACACTTATTCATTCCGCCTGCCAGTGGTAATTAGAGATGGGCCGAATTTTTAGTAAAAATTTGATTCAACCCGAATCGAATCATGACGAATCACGTTAAAAAACAGGTATGCTGCAGAGAGCCTGTAGGGTGTTGTAGAAGGTTGTGCCATGCTTAAATATGCATAGGGAGCGTGGTTTGGTCTTCAAACAATGCTGTGTTTAAGTATCACATGCACATGACAGCCGCCACTCTTAGAAACGCTTCACTCTTCAATTCCACCTCTTTTCCATTACCTCTCCCCTCTTCTACCCCTCCCTTCTTCTCCACTCCTCTCCCCATCCTTCTTCTCCTCTCCCTTCCTCCCCCTCCCTTCTTTTTCTCTCCGCTCTTCTCTTCCCCTCTCCTTTCCCCTCCCTTCTTCACCGGGTTCCCCACCCTTTGTCTCCTCAACCCTCCATTCCTCCGCCTTCCTCCCCCTCCCTTCATCTCCTCGCCCCACCATTCTACTCCTCTCCCCTCCCTTCTTACTCTCTCCTCTCCCCTCCCTTCTTACTCTCTCCCCTCCCTTCTTCCCCTCTCCCCTCCCTTCTTCCCCTCTCCCCTCCCTTCTTCCCATCTTCTCTCCCCACCTTTCTCCTCCTCTCCCCTCCTCTCCCTTCTTCTCCTCTCCCCTTGTCTCTTCTATCCTCTCATTTCCCCTCTTCTCCTTCCTGCCCCCATCTTCTCCTCTACCTTCTTTTCTTCTTCCCTCCCTTCTTTTCCCTCCTTCTCTTCTCCCCCCTTTTCTCCTCTTCCTTCTTCTCCTCTCCCCTCCCTTCTTCTCACATAGAGGATGGAGCATTACAGAAGGCATAACCTGCAGATTCCTCACTACCCAGTCCTGGCACTAGAGGGCGCTATGGGTGAATATGCAGACAGTGACCCTCACAATGCATCTAGACATTTCCTTATAATGCTGGAGCCGCCCATATACCCCCCCCCCCCAGTCACCAGTGGCGATCAGGCAGCCAATTAGTAGCCACCAAGAAATGCCATCAGCTCCATCATCCTGGGCACCTCCTGCTGCCTACTCCTGACCCGGCTGAGAGTTGTAGTCCTGCAATTGTAGTCAAGATGTTGTAAAAAGATTTAACCTAAAAATACTTACATTAATGTATCGGTTCTGTGTGAGTGCTGCACTGATACATTGTAACAAACCCTACATAATCTATATTGTTAGTTGGAGCAGGACTATGAAAAAAGGGTTAACCCCTTAAGGACGGAGGGTTTTCCGGCTCATTTCTCGCTCTCCAACTTCAAAAATCCATAACTTTTTCATTTTTCCGTGTACAGACCTGTGTGAGGGCTTATTTTGTGCGTAACAAATTTTACTTTCCCGTAATGTTATTTATTTTAACATGCCGTGTACTGCGAAGCTGAAAAAAAATTCCAAATGTGGAAAAATTGAAAAAAAAACGCACGTGCGTCACGTTCTTGTGGGCTCAGTTTTTACGACTTTCACTCTTCGCTCCAAATAACACGCCAACTTTATTCTTTGGTTCGGTGCGATCGCGGTGATACCGGATTTATAGGTTTTATTGTGTTTTAATACATTTTCAAAAATTAAACGAATGTGTACAAAAAAGAAAAAAAATTTATATCCGTTCTAGGGAAAGGGGGGTGATTTGAACTTTTTTTTTTCTTTTTTTTTCACAATTTTTTAGACCATCTATGGTACATTAACCCTAGATGGTCAGATCGCTGCTACCATATACTGCAATACTTCTGTATTGCAATATATGGCATTTTTGCAGCACATTCATTACAATGAGCCACTGGCTCATTGTAACGAATCTGCAGAAGCCATTAAGCCTCGGGTCAAAAGAAGACCCGAGGCTACCATGGCAACTAATCGCCGCCCCCCGATGCAAAAACCCCCACCTTTGTATGAAGAGGACTCAGCCCGTGAGCCCTCTTCATACATCCCTTATACCTCTGCGCCGTAGAGCTATGGCGCAGAGCGTTAAGGGATTAATGACGTAGCCTGTTTTTGCTCAGACCTTTTATTTTAAATTTGACCAGTTTCTCTTTCTGTGGTAATAACTTTTCAACACTTTAAGATATCCTTGTGATTTTGAGATTGTTTTCTTGTGAGACATTGTAGTATTATCATTTCGGTGATCAATTTCTTTTTTGGGGGGTAAAAATTCAATAATTTAGGATTCTTTTTAAATGACAATTTTCAAAGTTTCAAATGTTATACTCTTTAGACAAAAAGTCAAACCACAATTTTTTTTTTTGTAGAAACCTTTTGCCATTGGTCTTTTTATTTCCATGATTTGTTTTACATTTTCATTTTTTTTACGGATCTGAGAAGGTTTCAAGTTTTAGTAGGAACTTTTCAGATTTTCAAGAGATTTGAAAAATGCAAAATTTTTAGTGACCAATTAAGTTTGGAAGTGCCCTACAAAAGCGTATGTGCTATATAACCCCACAAGTAACACCATTTTATGAACCCAACATCTCAAACTATTAAATTTAGCATTTGAAAAGTCTGTTAACCCTTTAAATATTTCTCTGGAAGCAAACAAAGATGGATTGGAAATTTTGAAATTTCAATTTTTGAATAAGATTATTCTCATTTAGCCCTAAAATGGACACATTCAGAAGGAATTTGAGGTAAATATACATCCTAAATCTTGCCCTGCTTCTTTTTAGTACGGCAATACCAGACATACCACAATTTATCTGGGGTCGGGGTGAGCATTTTAACCCCCAACATATTGGCCAAAATCTAATGCAAAGTAAATGGTGCAGAGTAAAAATTGCATTTTTATCTAAAAAATTTCATTTTAGCGCCTAATATACTGTGCCCAACTCATGTCACTTTAGACAAACACCCCAAAAATCATTCTGTGGGTTTTCCCGAGTACGGCAATAGCACACATGTGCCAATAATTGACAGGATGGGCCCAGGGCCGGTTCTAGACAAAGTGGGGCCCTGGGCAAAACTAAAAGCGGGGCCCCAAATTAAAACAATTTTATGACCAGTCACAGTCAGCAAGAGGCTCCATTTAGTATGGTAAAACAAACTGTAATATGGGAGAATTTTATAGGAGATAGATGATAGGGAGATTGATGGGCAGCACTGTGGCTCAGTGGTTAGCACTACAGCCTTGTAGTGCTGGTCAACATCTGCAAAGAGTTTGTATGTTCTCTCCGTGTTTGCGAGGGTTTCCTCTGGGTCCTCCGGTTTCCTACCATACTCCTAAATTACTGGTAGGTTTATTACATTGTATAAGACGACTTTTGAAGACAGAAAAATCTTCTGTCTTGTCTGGGGTCGTCTTATACACCGGTAATCCCGACCGCCGCCGTGAATACACGGCCCTCTCCATAGCCGGTAAGTCTTTGCTGCATATTGAAGCAAAGGCTTACCGGTAACACCCGGTAGCCTCAAAAAGATGGGGGCATGCTGTCATACACTGGGGCTGTGCTGTAATACACTGGGGGCTGTGCTGTATATACTGGGCTGTGCTGTAATGGTAATGGTTGTTGTTGTATGCCTAATGTTTATGAGCGACAGTTTTCCCTGCTATATACCTGCATGTCATAAGAATTTAAAACGGTATTAATTATAATTATTATGATAGAAGATAAGTATAAAAGATGATAGAGGCTTCTAGATGCAGAACTATAAAGGTAGATGATATATACAGGGATATAGATATGAGAGAAATACGGAAAAAAAAAGACTGAAAAATAGATAGAGAAAAAGCGAGATATGTAAATGGTCAGATTATAGGAGATAGATAGCTAGACAGATAGATATTTAGACATGAGATAGATGATAAGCATCTTCACCCGGGAATTCAACCAAGGGGTATTAACCCTTTCACTGCCAGGCATCTCTGGATATTTTGTTGCGTTATTGACCAGAGCAATTTTTACAATCTTGACGTTTAAAAATAAAATCGAAATTACAGCAAAAGGAATTAAAGTAAACTGCAGCAAACCGCATATTTTCTGAAAGCAGACAATTGCCCCATTTTCAAAATTGTATTAAAGAATTTATAGACATAGGCGCCTTCATGCAATTTTGATTCAAACTGAAACATTTTATAAAAAATACTCCAAATTTAAACGTTGATGGCAAAAAATGTGATGAACAGAAAATATTTACCTTCACATCTCCTAAATGTAATAGATGGACATGTGTAGAGTTCACAAATGTCCCATATTGATATGTTCACATAAATAAATCCACATAATATCACTAAAACTTAAATAACTAGATATCTGCTTTTCAGCTTTAAATTTTAAGACAGTCACAACCTGCAAAATATAGCAATAAAACAGAATAAAAAGTAATGACGCCATAAAACCTATAGAATTTTGAAAGCAGACAACTAGGCGATGCATTTTGCAATTAACATTCAAAATTTCCTCTAAAATATGTATAACCAGAATACTCCAGAATACTTATAAAAAGAAAATATACTTTCCTAAAACAGTAAGATGTGAGGAAATCATACATACCCCACGTGTATATGAACCAACATATGCAGCAAAGGGAACGTTACATCCACAGGGGACACCAAACTGTGCGAGCGTCACACAGATCATTCATTGTCACACAATGGTGACCCAAATAAATAACTGTATATACACTCACCGGCCACTTTATTAGGTACACCTGTCCAACTGCTCACTGGTGTTGGGGTGCCCCTGAGGTACCAGTACAATAGAAACCCCCGGGTACTGACCGCATTTTAGGAAAGGGCACCCCTCAAAGAATTTATTTAGGGTTGTATGAGCATTTTAATCCATAAGATTAACCCATAAGAGTCTCAAATGTAACACAAATTGAATGGTGTCGAATAAAATTTGCTTTGCAATTTCTCTTACTTTGTCATTATAGTGTCTAAAGTATTTTGCCCAATTCATGCAACTGGAGGCAAACACCCCAAAAATCATCAAGCAGGCTCTCCTGGGTACGTGGCAATAATCCACAAGATGGAGACATGGCAGGGCTCGGAAGAGAATGGCATTTGGAGTACTGACATTTACATTTTTTTGGCACCATAAAGCATTTGTAGATGCCCTTAGGGATAAGTACAGTAGAAATCTCAAAGAATTAGAAGTCCCTATACACCCCTCCATGAATTAATCTAGAGGTGTAGTGAGCATTTTAACCCCACAGGTGGACTCCAATGATGATGCATAATGGATGGTGCATAGTATGAAATATTTATTATGTCATCTTGTGCTCAGCTCCTGCCACGGGAGACAGTGTTTTGTAGTGTAGCAGGGTATTTTTTTATTATATGGGCAAATGGTATTGTATTTTATTAATATTTACTTTATTAATATTTATAAAAAAAAATTTTTATACAAGTTTTCCCCTGTAACTGAGGCATGTATAAGAGCCTCAGTTACAGGGGAAACGCCAATCTGTGACTGTGGACAGGTGATCAGAGCTGTACTGGGTCTAATTTGAATTAATGAATTCTCTAAAATTGATCTCCACTCGCCCTACAATCTTATCCAAATCAGAGAGGGGGGAAACAATAGAATTAAACACACCAGAAGGGCATTTTGAGTACCTGGAAATGCCTTGCAGTATTCTAAAAGTTGGTAAATTTTTTTGAGATTTTCAGTGCCAATGGGGGATATTTATCATACGCTGGCGCTCGTGCGCCAGCGTATGATCGCCCCGCCGCTGCAAATTCGCAGCCCGATATTTTTTTTTTTTTGTTTTTAGGGCCAGTTGATTGCCAACTGGTGCTCGAGATAATCCGTTAATTCACGGTAATCACTGCGCGGCTCCACCAAAGGGCGTAAAATAGCTGAATGTAAAGGTTGCTATAGTTAGGATTGAGAAAAATTAGAATTTTACCAATTTCATGATTTTCAGTCAAACTAAAAGTTAGGGTGAAATTCATGTGTCATTATGATAAAGGGCTGTCGATTTGGTGAAGATCAAGTGTATAAATGTTGTGAGATAGTGACTGGTAAGGTGGAGGGAAATCGCTATATTTCCCCTAGATTTCTCTCATATGTCTTCTAGGGGACAGGAGGTGTACATCTCACCCAGGGAAAGCTGAGTGAGATGTAGAAGATCCAGGAAGACTTGATGTCCTTAGCAAGACTTAGCTTGCTAAAGGATCTGGTAAATCCTAATTTCGGGCCTGGATTTTTGGAATGACTGGCAGGCTGGTAGTGGGGCTGGTCATTCCCTTCCTGTCCAGCACTGGTTTTCCTGGTTGCTTCAGGAAACCCAGGTGTTGGAGCTCAGCTCCAACTAGAGCTTTAAAAGGATTGCACTCTGTGCTTCACAAGGGGGGGGGGAACATGTGGAGAGGCAGAACCTGACTCTATTCTCCTGCATTGAGGCCTGCGAGCCTAATACGGACTGTGTGTGTCACGTGAGGTAAAACCCACGTTTTGTTTTGTTTCAGGTGGCTGGTAGTACGCCACCCGAGTAGTCAGGGAAGACTCTGTGTTAGTTAGAGTTCAGCCGAGCAGGTGTTTATTTTAGCCTGAAGTTAAGGCTTTATGTTTTATTTTGTATTTTTTCTGCTATTAAAGCAAGGCAAAGCCCTGTTTATAGCCAAAGCACTTGTGTCACTGTCTCTGACTGCGATTCTGGACTAATTTTACCGCTTCTACCAAGCTAGTTCCCACAATGTATATATGAAGTTGTGTGTATGAGTATTTACATGTATGTATGTTTGTAAAAGTGTGTAAATATATGTATAAATATATGTGTGTACATAAGCATATAAATGAGTGTATATATACTGTATGTATGTATGTATGTGTGTATGTGCTGTATATACTGTATGTATAAGTGTATAAATATTTATAAGTATATAAATGTGTGAATATAAGTGTATATATGTATGTATGTTTGTAAAAGTGTAAATATGTGTGTGTAGAACTAATATGTTTGTATATAAGTATAAAAATGTTTGTATATATGCTGTATGGTGTATATACTGTATGTATGTGTATATGCTGTATATACTTTATGCATGTGTATATAGGGTGTGTATAGACTGTGGGGCAGATTTCTGCAGATCTCTGCAGTGGATTTGGGTCTTCCGGCAGTTCCTTTGACCTCCACCCAGTGCCGCTGCTGCGCTGAATGCACTGGAGTTCACCAAGCCGGGCCGAGTGAAGGCAAGCGCGTGTCCAGCGCCACTTTTTATTTTTTTTTAAATGCGGCGGTTTTTCCAAATTTGTCGGGTTTTCGTTCGGCCATGCTCCCGATGCGCCACAATCCATTCACGTGCGCCAAAAACGCGAGGCAATTAAGAAAAAATCGGCGCAAAACGGAAATATCTGGGTAACACGTCAGGAAAACGTGAATTGGGCTCTTAGTAAATGAGCCCCTATATGTGTGTATAGTACGTATATATACTGTATAAGGCTACATTCACACACATGTATGGGGGACGTATATACAGCCGATATACGTCCCCCATACACTTCTATGGGCTCACGGCCCTGTACGGGAGCGGTACGGTGCAGCACACGTGCGACACCGTACCGCTCCGTAGCCCGGGAAAAGATAGGACATGTCCTATCTTTTCCCGTGATACGGCGACGTGCGCTGTATCTTCCTATGGAGAGGGGCGGGGGTGAGCAGCGCTCATCCCCTGCTCCTCTCCGCAGCGCCGATGTGACATCGTGTGAATGTAGCCTAAAAGTGTAGAAATATTTGAGTGTATAAATGGGTGCATATAAGTGTATACATGTATGTATGTCTGTAAAAATGTATAAATGAGTATAGAATAAATGTATATAAATGTGTGTATATACTGTATGTGTGTATATGCTGTATGTGTGTATATGCTGTATGTGTGTATATGCTGTATGTGTGTATATGGTGTGTATAGACATAGGGGGATATTTATCATCGCTCCGCCACAGCAAATTCGCAACCCGATACATCAAGAGGCTTCTGCCTCTTGATGTATCGGGCTGCCAGCAGCGCAGCGTTTATCCTATGCCAGGCAGGCCCTGGCGTAGAAAAAAATGCAGCCGCCGACTTTTCACGTAGGAAAAGTCGCCGGCAGCAGCGAGTGCGCAGGCGTGGGGACAGTAACGCCCCGCGCCGGCCCACTCCCGTTCGGCCGCACCCCCCGCTCGGCCGGCCACGCCCCCTTCACGACCCTTCACGCCCCACTGGCGTGAAGGTGGCGGATTGGGGAAAATAATCGCAAAAGCTAGCAATAAGTTAGCATTTGCGATTATTTCAGGGCCTCTGCGCCACTGGCATTATTATGTGTAAATACTATATGTAGGAATGTATATATCTGAGTATAAATATGTTCGCATGAGTGTATATGTTTTAGTGTAAAAGTATATAATGTGTATCTATTAAAGTATAAACTTTGTCTTATTGCTGACAACCCCTTTAAGGGTACATCGAGATGTATTTGTTTTTTCCTAGTGGATTTAGTTGTGAATGTTCTGTCAAAGTGTTACATGCAGAATCCAGTCCAGTCTGCTCATGTCCTTCCCCAAGTCCTTGGTCTACTTCACTCTAATAGAGGGGCTACTCATCTCTTGACCAGAGTGTGCTCTGGAGGACCTCTCCTGCTCAGCATTGCACAGATGACCCATTGATGTGCATAGACACTGTGCAATACTTCATTCATCCTGCGGGAGTGCTGCAGGGAGACTGAACAATAACTGTCAGCTTACAGTGAACTTCTTGTCAGGCACAAGGATCAAAACTGGAAGTACGAGAGTGTCACGAGAATCCATTATTCTTACCCCAGACCTCTGGGGCTTTTCAAAATTGATAGAAAACGGATGAGATCTGTGTCTGCAGTTATGGCTGTGGGCACTACACAGAACATAGATCCATTCTCTCTTATAACAGTGTTGTGCTGGACCGAAACATCTGACCAATGCAAAGCCTTAGGCTACTTTCACACACAGGCGTTGCCCGCCGTACCGTAGCACAGCGGGCACACGTCAGCGCTTGGGAGAGGAGGAGCGGGAGAACGCCGCACACCCCCGCCCCTCTCCATAGCGATGTAAATGGCGCACGGTGCCGTATGAGGAGAAAAGATCGGACATGTCCTATATTTTCATGGCTACGGAACAGCATTGTACTGCTCCCCTACGGCGCCACGCGCCCATTGCCGGCCTATGGGGAATGTATATGCGATGTATGCCCATACGGCCATGTGAATGAGGCCTTACACTGATACTGTTGTCATATCCAGAGGATGGCGCATCAAAAAAAAATCATGGACAAGCCCTTTAATTGTCTACAAATATTGTGAAGTCTGGGTCGCTATGTAGCTTTGATAATTTTTTTTATTAATTTTACCAATTTGTTTACATTGTTCTATTTACAAACAATTTGTTACATTTGTATCGATCGCTGATTGCAGAATGTTAAGTCAAGGCTCAGTAAGAACGAGGCCTCGATATTAACGACACGTAGTCAGACGCATCCAGCGTATAATGTGGACCATCCCTGCGACTCCATATGTCAGGCTCGCCGCGCGTCTATGAGCATCCTTCGATCAGGGCCCCTGTAATCTGCTGGTTCTGGGCTAATAGTCTGATCTCAGCAGTAGGCACCCCCAGGCGCCCCTCCATACACTCCTGTGATGTGACCGCGCATTCAAATTGGTTTCAAAGGTTTTACAGCAGAGAATCCGGCCAAACACAGCTTGTTGCTCGCCAAGTCCTTTGTCCGTCATCACTTTTAATATAATTAGGAATCCTCTGCCAAAACCAATAAGCTGCGCGACATAATAAAGCCTGGATCTGCTTAACAACATCCAGGCTGGAAGCGAAAGCATTTAACAAAATCCATATCTTTTTCATTTTGTTTGTACAGAGCTGTGTGAGGGCTTATTTTCTGTGTAACCAATTTTACTTCTCTGTGGCGTTATTTATTATTCCATGCAGTGTACTAGAAAAAAATTCCAAATGTGGGGAAATTGGCGTTACTTTTTTATTGGCTCAGTTTCTACAACTTTCACCGTGTGCTCCAAATAACACCTCTGCTTTATTCTTTGGTTGGGTACGAGCACGGTGATTGGTGGCTGGGTACGATACAGGTTTTATTGTGTTTTAATACATTTTCAAAAAAATGTGTACAAAAGCAATGGGGGTCATTTACTAAGGGCCCGATTCTCGTTTTCCCGACGTGTTACCCATATATTTCCGATTTGCGCCGATTTCCCCTGAATTGCCCCGAGATTTTGGCGCACGTGATCGGATTGTGGCGCATCGGCGCTGGCATGCACGCGACGGAATTGCATCTGTATGCATTGTTGCATTGATCATACACTGTATACCATTAAGGCATCACCACTGCAGAATGGTATTGCTGCATTGTTAATCACAGGGAGAAAACTAAAGAATCCAAACAATGAATATTCACAATGGTAGCTTAAAGCATGATGACCCACCAAAGTATATAGTATCCAATGCACTGCCCCAGTATATAGGGAGCCAGCACACTGCAGTCCTTCCCTGTATTTAGGGAGCCAGCACACTTCCCCCCAGAATATAAGTATCCAGAACACTGCAGCCCTCCCACCCTCAGTATATAGATAAGTATCCAGAACACTGCAGCCCTCCCACCCTCAGTATATAGGAAGCCCTAGCACACTTACCTACCTGCGCTCACTGTAACCACATGGTCACTCCCGCGTCGCCGGCGTCCTCTCACTCACTGGCTATATACAGCAACCAGTGATATGTGTATCTTAAAGATATACATATCACCTCAACAGCAACCAGTGATATGTGTATCTTAAAGATATACATATCACCTCAACCCGGCACTGATTTGAAGCAAACCCCACGTCTGAATGACTAGGGTTCACCCCTTGAGCCCTTTTCATACATCATTAAATGTTCCATGCTGCAAGTGTACAGCGTGGATCACTAAGAGGTTAAGGAAGAAAGAGTGTTACTTTGGTCACCTTGCTGGCAATTGTATCTCTCGTAAGCAGGATCTCACTGTTTTTGACTATTTGCGGTTTGCAATATCTACAGCTGCAATTACACAATATCCAGGTTCTAGAACCTTCCTAGAGAGTTTGCGACTCCCCCTAACAGCTCCTGACCTGGAGAGGGTGCTATTCGCAACTACCAGTCTTCCTATGCATTGGCAGGGGTGTTGCACCATTAATACTCAAGGTCCTCTGCTTGTGGCACTAGAATACTCATGTTTGAGTGCATTGTATTCTACTTCTATTTTTTTTTAAAAATAACTTAAAATAATTACATTGTAAATGTCTCAGTATCTTTATATTTAGAAATCTAAAGAGCCTCCTCCCTTTAGTGTACCTAAAAGTTACATTTGCTTTTATTTACATCATTTTCAAAGATGTTCTAGTTTCACAATAGAAGCAAGGAGTATTCCTGTGCAGGGAGAAGCTATAAAACTTATCCTCAGCTGTCGGACCCCTACTGATCAAAAAATGCTGGCACATCCTGTCGACATATATTCTTTATTTCTCTGTCTGCCACTATGTCACGTACATGATCTAAATTCTGCGTGGAGCTCTCAATTCCGCATAGATTACGCACAAGTATTGTATGTAGTTAGGAAGCCTTTATTCTTTTGTACCATCTAATGTTTTTCACAGACCTTTCTTGTTAATTTCACTTCTTCGTATCATTTTATTTACATGATATCCATGAGGGTAACTCTAAACTCAAAGCCCTTGTTTTAAAACTTTTTTTTAACCTCAGCTTTTATTGTTGAATAATTGAAAGCTAGACACGTATTAAAGGAAGTCTTTCATCAAAGCTTCATAAACCAGGGACACTTATTCATTCCACCTGCCAGTGGTAATTAGAGATGGGCGAATTTGTTGAAATTGGGTTCGACCTGATTCGCCGAATTTTTTGTAAAAATTTGATTCAACCCGAATCGAATCATGATGAATCACGTTAAAAAACAGGTATGCTGCAGAGAGCCTGTAGGGTGTTGTAGAAGGTTGTGCCATGCTTAAATATGCATAGGGAGCGTGGTTTGGTCTTCAAATAATACTGTGTTTTAGTATCACACGCTCATGACAGCCGCCACTCTTAGAAACGCTTCACTCTTCAATTCCATGTGCACTTACAGAGGCCAACTTCACCAAATAAGTAAAGCGGGAACGCAGCCTGACAAGGTAACATCTGTGCCAGCTCAAAAGGACTGAGCATAGGGCTAAGATCTCACTATAACATCAAAGAGTGCCCTCTTTTTACACTGATATCAGATGATTAGAACAGAACCTGTTCTGTTAAACGCGTATACGTATAGAAACCCCCCAAAAGAGTGCAGAGGGTGTCGCCAGTAATTCTGCAATGACGTCACTGATCATTTTGCCCTTCATTTCATCCGTCATTGTCCGCTTTTAATCGGTCAATAATCCATCGGTATTGCTAAAGCCAAAATCAAACAGGAGTGGATTCAAAACAGAGATGACCAGTAAATGGGATATTTGCCTGTCCTGTGTGTTCTGTATCCACTCCTGCTTTTGGCTATCAATCCTGAGGCTTTTCATTCCTTCTGACAGATGAAATGAAGGGAAAAACTAAAAATATTGGCAACATCATAGGCCGCAGAGTGGAGGTGGCAGCAACATGGAAAACCTCACAATGAGTGGAGTGTGGAGGTGGCGGCAACCCAGTAAGCCACTGAGTAGCACAATGATAGAGTGTGGAGGTGGCGGCAGCAGCAACAGGAGCCCACAGAGTGGCACAATGATAGAGTGTGGAGGTGGCGGCAGCAGAAGCAGCAGCAGGAGCCCACAGGTGGCAGCAACATCGAAAGCCACAGAGTGGCACAATGATAGAGCGTGGAGGTGGCGGCAGCAGGAGCCCACAGAGGGCACAATGATAGAGTGTGGAGGTGGTGGCAACCTGGTGAGCCACAGTATGGCACAATGATAGAGTGTGGAGGTGGCGGCAGCAGAAGCAGCAGCATGAGCCCACAGGTGGCAGCAACATGGAAAGCCAAAGAGTGGCACAATGATAGAGTGAGGAGGTGGCGGCAACCTGGTAAGCCACAGAGGGGCACAATGATAGAGTAAGGAGGTGGTGGCAACCTGGTAAGCCACAGAGGGGCACAATGATAGAGTGTGAAGGTGGCGGCAGCAGCAGCAACCCACAGAGTGGCAAAATGTAGTGTGTGGAGGTGGCAGCAACCTGGTAGGCCCCAGAGTGGCACAATGATAGAGTATGGAGGTGGTGGCAACCTGGTAAGCCACATAGTGGCACAATGATAGAGTGTGGAGGTGGCAGCAGCAGCAGGAGCCCATAGAATGGCACAATGATAGAGCGCGGAGGTGGCAGCAGCAGGAGCCCACAGAGTGTCACAATGACAGATTGTGTAAGTGGCGGACAATTCCAGTCCCTGGTAAAGATGGTAAGAGGCAGCAGATGTGTGGCATCAGGCAGGTGGCAGCATCAGAATAGTGGCTGAGGCAGTTAGTTAGATCATGGCTGATCTAATCTGATGCATAAGGCATTGGTGAGTTGAAATCCAGGCCGATCCAAGCCTGATTCATCTTGACAAAGGTCAGTCTCTCCACAAGCGGGTTTTCCTTGGGGTAACGATGGCTCCCACCGCACTGAATACCCACTGGCCGGGCAGAACAGCTTCTCTACTGCAAACTCCGCAAGTTGCGGCCACGCATCAAGTTTGGTTGCCCAGTAGTCCAGGGGATCCTCTACCTCGGTGGAAAAGTGCTGTCCAAGTAGGCCACCAGGGTCTGCTCCATGTCATGGTGGCTGGTGAAGGATGTTGCTCATTAAGGACTCCAGACTTAAGCTGCTGCTAACGGAGCTGCTACTGCTCCTACACCCCCCCCCATCTCCCCACAGCAGCCGTGGCAGTAGTACGTGAGCGATCACTGCCAGGAATCCCTCAGTTAGACCTGACAGAGGTTGGACAATGGCGCACAAAGGCAGCGGCCAACTGTCTTTTCAGTATTTCTTTATAGTACGCCAGTTGTTCCTCCCTCTCAGCAGCTGGAATAAAGTCACCCATTTTTGACCGGTAGCAAGGGTCCAAGAGGGTGGAGAGCCAAAAGTCTTCCCTATGCCGGATGTTGACTATTCGGCTGTCACTAGTTAGGCAAAGCAGCATGCTGCGGGCCATCTGCGCATGAGTTCCAGGACATGAAATGACGTTATTCATCCCGCAGTCCTGGCGACTGACAAATACCGTGGCCTCTTCAAAGGGCCTGAGCAAACGACAGGTGTCACGCATGAGCTGCCAGTTACACAGGGGAGTACTCCTGTCCACTTGAATCATCAAAAAATCATTAATGTCTTTTCTCTGTTCATACAGGTGGTCTAATATATGGAGGCTTGAATTCCAACGGGTGGAAACATCGCATATCAGACTATGTTGGGGGAGGCTGTTCTGACGCTGCAACTCGAGGAGTGTTTGCTTGGCTTTGTAAGAATGACTGAAGTGCATGCACAGTTTCCTGGCCATTTTTAGAATGTCTTGCAGATGGGTGGAAGACTTGAGGAAACGGTTTTGACAACCAGATTGAACACGTGCATCATGCAGGCGCATGGGCCAGCCCCTCGGTGCCGGCACGGGACACCATGTTCTCCCATTGCCTATCACCATGGTTTCCCCATATACGTTGTGGCGGGAAAGCCACGATGATTTCTTGTTGCAGGTGCGGAACAGTTCCTCAGCGTGACTCGTTTGCCCCCGGCAAACCGGGTGTATTTGTGGAGGCTGAGATGGTGGTGGAGAAGGAGGAGGCGGACACAGGTACAGGAGCAGCAGTTTGATAACGTGGAAGAGAAAGCGCTGACTCTTGTTCAAGTTGTTGGTGTGGCTGGGTGGGTAGCACATTTACCCAGTGGGCCGTAAAGGACATGTACTGGCCCTGACCGTAGTTACAGCTCCACATGTCCATGCTGCCGTGCACCTTGGAAGAAACTGATAAGCTCAAGGACTAGCCCACCTTCTGTTCTACATATTTGTGAAGGTCTTGCACTGCCTTTTTGGAAAAAAAATTGCTGCTTGGAACAATCGCCTCTTTCAACAACTGCTGGAACCATACGTAACGAGGAGCAGGAGTATTTGGAACAGGATATAATGTCAAAGGCTAACAGTTCCCTTGGGCAAAGGTGCTGGAGCCTTGACTGACTGAAATGGCATGTGTGCACTAAGTGCTGCTGCTGTTGCTGCAGCGGCAGCATGGACCTCCACATCTGTTCCACTTTTATCCCATGCCATTGGATGGTGACGCTGCGTGTGTTGACACAAGTGACAAGTGGTGCCAACGTTAGATCCCTGGCCATGCTTTACTTTCTGCCCGCAGATTCTACATATATACACACGAGGTGGCAGCAACCTGGTAGGCCCCAGAGTGGCACAATGATAGAGTATGGAGGTGGTGGCAACCTGGTAAGCCACATAGTGGCACAATGATAGAGTGTGGAGGTGGCAGCAGCAGCAGGAGCCCACAGAATGGCACAATAATAGAACGCGGAGGTGGCAGCTACAGCAGGAGCCCACAGAGTGTCACAATGACAGATTGTGTAAGTGGCTGGCAATTCCAGTCGCTGATAAAGATGGTAAGAGGCAGATGGAGCAACTGGCAGCAGATGTGTGGCATCAGGCGGGTGGCAGCATCAGAATAGTGGCTGAGGCAGGTAGTTAGATCATGGCTGATCTAATCTGATACATAAGGCATGGGTGAGTTGAAATCCGGGCCGATCCAAGCCTGATTCATCTTGACAAAGGTCAATCTCTCCACAAGCAGGTTTTCCTTTGGGTAACGATGGCTCCCACCGCACTGAATACCCACTGGCCGGGCAGAACCATCTCCCCACAGCAGCCATGGCAGTAGTACGTGAGCGATCACTGCCAGGAATCCCTCAGTTAGACCTGACAGAGGTTGGACAATGGCGCACAAAGGCAGCGGCCAACTGTCTTTTCAGTATTTCTTTATAGTACGCCAGTTGTTCCTCCCTCTCAGCAGCTGGAAAAAAGTCACCCATTTTTGACCGGTAGCAAGGGTCCAAGAGGGTGGAGAGCCAAAAGTCATCCCTATGCCGGATGTTGACTATTCGGCTGTCACTAGTTAGGCAAAGCAGCATGCTGCGGGCCATCTGCGCAAGTGACTCTGAGGGACTCCCAGCCTCCATCTCCTCTGTAAACTGCCATGGTGTTTCTGGGTCATCTGCCTCGTCTTCTACCTCCTCTGGATGCTCCAGTGGAAAGACCACTGATTTCACCAGACTCTGCTTGTGCTCCAATGTCCTCCTCCTCCAGTTCAGCCCCCACCGGCCGTAAAATGTAATCTCCTCTTCTCCAGTGCCCTAATCAGACAGATTTTGCAGCATGAGTTCCAGGACATGAAGCAGTGGAATGACGTTATTCATCCCGCAGTCCTGGCGACTGACAAATACCGTGGCCTCTTCAAAGGGCCTGAGCAAACGACAGGTGTCACGCATGAGCTGCCAGTTACACAGTTGAGTACTCCGGTCCACTTGAATCATCAAAAAATCATTAATCGCTTTTCTCTGTTCATACAGGTGGTCTAATATATGGAGGCTTGAATTCCAACGGGTGGAAACATCGCATAGCAGACTATGTTGGGGGAGGCTGTTCTGACGCTGCAACTCGAGGAGGGTGTGCTTGGCTTTGTAAGAATGGCTGAAGTGCATGCACAGTTTCCTGGCCATTTTTAGAATGTCTTGCAGATGGGTGGAAGACTTGAGGAACCTGTTTTGACAACCAGATTGAACACATGCATCATGTTCCTCCCATTGTCTGTCACCATGGTTTCAATTTACAGTTGTGGCGGAGAAAGCCACAGATTGATTTCTTGTTGCATGACGCGGAACAGTTCCTCCCCTGTGTGACTTCATTCGCCCCGGCAAACCAGGTGTAGAACTGCGTGACACCGCTGTGCCCTGCAAATGTGGTATGATGGAGCAGCGCTTTTGTGGAGGATTTGTGGAGGCTGAGATGGTGGTGGAGAAGGAGGAGGCGGACACAGGTGCAGGAGCAGCAGTTTGATAACGTGGAAGAGAAAGCGCCGACTCTTGTTCAAGTTGTTGGTGTAGCTGAGTGGGTAGCACATTCACCCAGTGGGCCGTAAAGGACATGTACTGGCCCTGACCGTAATTACAGCTCCACATGTCCACGCTGCCATGCACCTTGGAAGAAACCGATAAGCTCAAGGACTAGCCCACCTTCTGTTCTACATATTTGTGAAGGTCTTACACTGCCTTTTTGGAAAAAAAATTGTTGCTTGAAACTCTCCTTCTCGGTTCGCCACAAGCCAAAAGTTCTCTGAATGGTGTAGAGTCCACGACTTGGAAAGGGAGGGACTGCAGTACCAACAATTTGGACAAGAGCACGGTCAGCTTCTGCACCTTAGGATGACTGGACGCATACAGTTGTCAACGACAACAAAGGTGCTGGAGCCTTGACTGACAGAAATGGCATGTGTGCACTAAGTGCTGCTGCTGTTGCTGCAGCGGCAGCATGGACCTCCACATCTGTTCCAATTTTATCCCATGCCATTGGATGGCGACGCTGCATGTGTTGACACAAGTGACGCAGGCCGTGGTGCCAACGTTAGATCCCTGGCCATGCTTTACTTTCTGCCCGCAGATTCTACATATATACACACGCGGCTCCTCTGGTGTCTTAACAAAAGACTGCCACAACGCCAAGGTGGTGGTTTAACTGTCAACAATCTGCGCCAAGTGACTTCTAATGCCCCTGCCTCGCTGACCCCCCTTGCTTGGACCTCCGAAGTGGGGTTTGTACACCATGGCCGTTTGGCTACTGTCCTCGCACTGCTGCCACCCAGGTGATTCACACCCACAGTAGCGACTTGCTGCCTGCTCCTCTGCCTGACAAGCAAGAGACACTCTCTTTGCCCGACGATGATGAATCCCTTGCTACACCCGGCTCACAAGAGCGATCACCTGCATCATCGTCAATTTGCGTTTCCCTGTCACTGCTATTCTCCTCAACGGTGTCAGCATGCGCAGCCTGCCTACTGCATGAAGCAGCGGATGTCTGGCCCAGCTCTTCACTGCCAAGCAGCTGCTGACTGTCCTCAAACACTTCTTCCTCGCTGTATAGTGGCCCAGCCCACCTAGTAGCTCTCTGGATAAGGGACATGAACAGGACAGAGGCTAGTTGAGGGCCGCTGACCTGCTCCTGGACCATGCTATCTGACCAGGTATCTGACGAACCCACGCACTCTTGGCAGGGGTTGTCAGATGTTATATTTTAGTAATTGGGTGACCTAGTCAACCAATCAACAACCTTTGGGTTGTTGATCAACACACTGACGCTAAATGACAATGGCAGTTCTGGCCTCACAGAGTCACCCCTGCTGCGCACGTCCCCTTCTGCCTGCTCCACCTGCTACCTTTCTGTCTGACATAGCGGTTAATCAACTATGTGGATTTGACAAATATTTCTTGCTCTCAGCTTTAGCAACACAAAAAGTATGGGAATTTGCATTATGCAGGTACCCCACAACAGACACCCAGTAATTGGAGCGAAAATCACTCTATAAACTACGACGATTTGACACGTATTTCTTGCTCTCAACTTTAGCAACACAAAAAGTATAGGAATTTGCATTATACAGATACCCCACAAAGGACACCCAGTAATTGGAGCGAAAATCACTCTATAAACTACGACGATTTGACACGTATTTCTTGCTCTCAACTTTAACAACACAAAGTATGGGAATTTGCGTTGTACAGATACCCCACAACGGACACCCTGGGAGAGGAGCAGAAATCCCTCTAGCAGCTGTGCGGATATGACACAGATTTCTTCCTAGTGGCTTCAGTATCAAAAAAAGAACTGCTATTAGGGGTATACAGATCCCCCTAAATGCACACCCTGGGAGAGGGGCAGAAATCACTACAGCAGCTTTGTGGATATTAAACAGATTTCTTCCTAGTGGCTTCAGTAACAAAAAAGAACTGCTTTTGGGGTATACAGATCCCCCTAAACGTACACCCTGGAATTGGAGCAGAAATCGCTTCAGCACAGTACAGTGGAAGCAGCTGGATGCTACAGACAGCACATGCAGTGTGAAATGCTGAGATTGCAAATGGCTGACTGTTTTTATAGGGCTGTGTGACATCACATAAGTATGCCGATCGCTGATTGGCTTACAGGTCTGCAGATGTCATCGAGGGTATTCCCCTTCCCAGAGTTCTCTGTCCCATGTAACACATTGTGCTCGTGTCCATTTAGCTAAAAAAAGCTGGAAAAAAATGTAGTTGCCACGAATCAGCATAAACTTCATGACAAATCAAATTTTCTGTGAAGTTCATATTGAATTCCACTTCGTTCGAAACGATTCACCCATCTCTAGTGGTAATCTTCTTCTTCTATATTTGTTATCCACGGCCTCCTTCCTTTTTAACCTTTTCAGGTGAGTTTACAAATTTTGTCCAAGGGCCCCAGGTTTGTGTGTAGTCTGTCACTGAGTGGTAAAGCTCTGCAGAGAGCTCCTCCATCTTTTGCAGATGTAGTATTTCAGTAAACCAGTCTGTCACTGAGGGTACTCTAGTGGATTTCCATAGTCTTGGAATCAAGGATCTAGCTGCAACTAAGAGGAAGCCGATCAGAGACCTTCTAGCCTTGGAGGGGGGGGGGGGTGTCAAGCATGGATAGTAGTAGTGGAGCTGGTTCGTTCCTCAAATTGTGTCCTGTGACTTTATTTGTTATACTGACAACTCGGGACTAGAAAGGTTGTATTGATGGGCATTCCCACCAAATGTGGAGCATATTACCCAAGTTCTGTCTGCACCTCCAGCACTCCCCTGGGCATGAGGGATACACTGAGTTTAGTTTGGCTGGGGTCCAATACCACCTAGAAATAATTTTGAAGTTAGTTTCCTGTGCTTTGCCGGAAACCAATATTTTATGACAGAGCTCAAATGCTTTTAGCCAGTCTTCTGGTGTGAAAGTTGTTCCCAGTTCCTTTTCCCACATTTTCACGTAGGGCGGGGGTGTTTTTGCCCATTCGTCTTGGAATAAACCATAGAGAGCTGATATTGTGTGGGGTGTTGCTGAGGAGGATGTGCACATGTTTTCAAAGGGCCTGGTTTCTCGATGTAGATTTAGGAGGTCTTTGTGCGAATTGTAAAAGTGGGAAACTTGAGTGTATTCCCAAGATGTGCAGGGAGTACCTTGATTTGGGGAGGAGAGGCTGTTAAGAGGACGAAGAGAATCGTTCTCTAAAAGGTCTATGAACCTAAGAGGTATGTTCCGCCTGAGGGGACTTAGAAAGTCTGGGTGTGTCCCTGGAGGGAAGTCAGGATTATCTGTGATAGGGGTCATGGGCCCATCAGGGTCAAATAGTCGAGAGTGAGCGTCCAGTTTTTTAAGTGTTTTGAGGACCTGGAGTGCCACAAAGGGGAGGGTGTTTTGGCACAAAGGACACGCTGTAATTGGAGCAAAAATCACTCTATAAACTACGAAGTTTTGACACGTATTTCTTGCTCTCAACTTTAACAACACAAAGTATGGGAATTCGCGTTATACAGATACCCCACAACGGACACCCTGGGAGAGGAGCAGAAATCACTCCAGCAGCTGTGCGGATATGACACAGATTTCTTCCTAGTGGCTTCAGTATCAAAAAAAGAACTGCTATTAGGGGTATACAGATCCCCCTAAACGCACACCCTGGGAGAGGGGCAGAAATCACTACAGCAGCTTTGTGGATATTAAACAGATTTCTTCCTAGTGGCTTCAGTAACAAAAAAGAACTGCTTTTTGGGGTATACAGATCCCCCTAAACATACACCCTGGAATTGGAGCAGAAATTGCTTCAGCACAGTACAGTAGAAGCAGCTGGATGCTACAGATAGCACATGCAGTGTGAAATGCTGAGATTGCAAATGGCTGACAGTTTTTATAGGGCTGTGTGACATCACATAAGCATTCCGATCACTGATTGGCTTACAGGTCTGCAGATGTCATCGAGGGTATACCTTTCCCCTTCCCAGGGTTCTCTGTCCCATGTAACACATTGGGGCAGATTTACTTACCCGCACAAAGGACACGCTGTAATTGGAGCAAAAATCACTCTATAAACTACGAAGTTTTGACACGTATTTCTTGCTCTCAACTTTAACAACACAAAGTATGGGAATTCGCGTTATACAGATACCCCACAACGGACACCCTGGGAGAGGAGCAGAAATCACTCCAGCAGCTGTGCGGATATGACACAGATTTCTTCCTAGTGGCTTCAGTATCAAAAAAAGAACTGCTATTAGGGGTATACAGATCCCCCTAAACGCACACCCTGGGAGAGGGGCAGAAATCACTACAGCAGCTTTGTGGATATTAAACAGATTTCTTCCTAGTGGCTTCAGTAACAAAAAAGAACTGCTTTTTGGGGTATACAGATCCCCCTAAACATACACCCTGGAATTGGAGCAGAAATTGCTTCAGCACAGTACAGTAGAAGCAGCTGGATGCTACAGATAGCACATGCAGTGTGAAATGCTGAGATTGCAAATGGCTGACAGTTTTTATAGGGCTGTGTGACATCACATAAGCATTCCGATCACTGATTGGCTTACAGGTCTGCAGATGTCATCGAGGGTATACCTTTCCCCTTCCCAGGGTTCTCTGTCCCATGTAACACATTGGGGCAGATTTACTTACCCGAATTAATAAAAGAACAGGTAATGTCAGAATGTTCCGTTTAGGCCTTTAGCTTTTGTAAGAATAAGAAATACATTTGGGGTTCATATATGCATGTTGAGAATGCAAGAGGGGGATAAGGGTGCAGGATAGCTACTTTTAGTTTATGGCATCCAGCTTTCAATTAAAAGAAACAGAGTTTTTAACAAGTTAGGTTGGGTTCAAGGATTATTAAACTACAGATTAGGGCAGAGGCAGGCAGGAGGAATCTACCATCAGATCTACTTCTTTAGATTCCTCATGGTAGGTTTTCTTTAAGAGGAAAATTACATTATTGTGGTGTATTGGTGGTGTAAAACCCCTCAACATATCATAACCTACATCCCCTCCCTCTACAAAGACCAAATTCATAAAAAAAACATAATCCCAAATTGCTGATAACTAAAACTCCACCGTACAGTATGCTATTCTTTAATATACCACCTGCTGTTATCGCATATATGAGTTGTCTCAACCTTACAGTCAAGCCTCAAAAGTCTGTTTCTTTACCAAAAACACAAGCCTAATATACCAACAACCAACACAATACTATGGTTCCCATTATTTGACCATATCTCCATATTCCCCATTACAGTCACTACTATCCAATCCCAGAAAACACCCAATCAGCGCTAAAAAACCAATGCATTTAACAAAACCTCGACATGATTTTCCTTGGAAAGATTCACTCAATGCTTTCAGTTGTGTAACAATTGTGCTTTGGATCTGAGCATAGTGGTGAGGTCGTTTGAGGGAGAACAGCTCATGCACCTTGTCAGACAATCCAGATGTCAATGATGATCGTGGACGGGGTGTGGAAGGAAATAGGTATGATGCGTAGGATAGAGTCAATAAACGTCTTTCAAAAAGACATTACAAAACACCGGAAATTAATATAACCCACTCAAAAAAAGTAAATATGCTAGTGCAGGGAGCGATAGTTACAAAAATCGGAAAACATAAAGTTAGTAGAACATGAGGAAAAATAAAGAGAAAAATGCTCACCAGAGGTAGGTTCCGACACTATAAGAGAACAAACTGTGTGCGCTGAATCATAGTTCGGCTACACGGAATCAGACGACTTGCTTTGGCTCAAAAAATTAGAAAGTCAAAATGAGGGAAGCGATTTCAGCATTCCAGTGAAAAAAAAAGGGGTTGTTAAAAATAGAAATTTAATATATATCAAAGTAAAAACATGTTGTTAGAGGACCCAACAAAGGGTCTGGGTGGGGGGTAAGACCAGCAAGAAACAGGAACACAGGAACGAGACAGGGCTGTGGTAACTCGTTTCGCGTTGTAGCAAATGGTGTACACCCCTTCAAGGGCATGGGGCCTCTAATAACCCGAGGGAAGTACGATCTCAGTGAAATATACCAAAAAAATACAAAAAGTAAATTTTAATAAAAAATACATGAGATCCTGTGTTGAAGCAAGGACCCTTGGGAAGGGTCAGATTTAAGATCCAAAGTGTTTCTCTAGAGAAAAGGGCATTTACCCAGTCTTAAACCTCTAGCAACAAGTGAGCGCAAAACATTATAGAAGTCCATTCAGGGCTTTTAACGAATGGTATGCATAGTTACAGAATTGAACAAAGTCTCCCGACCACATTGGGGGGTAGACCTGAGCTCTAGAGAAGCATTTGTGGATATTAAATCTGTATACCCGCTTTCCAAGTGTCTTACTTCAAACGGACTATGTATTGTTTTTAATGTTAAATTGATGACATTTTTTGGGTATATGTCGCATTGAGATGTAACGTACACCTTGGGTGTTAAAAAGCCACTGCCCTTGGAAGGGGGTACCACATTGCTACACGGAAACTGCAACCGGGTTCACTATGTTGATTATTTAAACCCTGTGTAGTTACTTTGGACTGGCATGAGTAGTACTATAAAACAATACATCAATAAAATAAATCTGTTGTTATATTACCTCTTATGTATAGGTCCTCTTACAGTACACTGTAAAGTCAACACATAATATTCATAAATATTGTATTTTATATTCTAAAATACATCTAAATAGGGTTTTCTGAAGGTACCTTTAAAAAAGCGACCTATTGTTGATGATATTTTTTCAATCTTAATTGAATGTTTGATACACCTTTATATACTAATGGAATATATAAACAAACAATGAAGTCATATTCCCCTACCGGCCATTTAACCAATTAGGATATTTTCAGGAGCATGAAATGTGGTATACAGCAGTTATGTAGTACATAAATGTGTTATATTATATATTGTAGAGAAAGATAAATGAAGGATAATTAAGTACTTTTATTCTATATCTATGTGTTGTGTGTAGGTCCTATTTTACCTGGACGGGTCGATAACCTATTTAGAGCACTTTAGGAATAAGAAATACATATAGTTAGAAGATATATGGGTGTGTTACTTACGAGTATGTAAGAGAAAAGATACCATAGCACGAGGAAACGATGTTATTCGTGTGTACTATTTATTCATGTTGTAGGTATCTTTATGCATTAATACAAATTTTATTATTACAGACAGTGATCTTTACTTCTGCCAGTTTCTATTTTCAGTTTTTGTGATGTCATGCGTCGGTGGATGGGCCCTTACTCTCTAAGCCCATAGCTAGCTGGCTATATAAATGCCAGAACTCATGGTAGTTGCACCTGCCTGTGTAATCTCTGTGAACGTAAAAGTAAAAAAGTTAGGCTTTTGGAAGGAAGGGCGTAAAAGACACAAATTACAAATAGGGTCAAGAACCAGACAATTAGCTCCCCAGGGGGATCTTCCAGTTCTCACAGATCCATTTTTACGCAACAACTAAAATTACCTGCAGTGAACTTTACAAAAAATGATGATACAGTAATGCATGGTCCTAGCATCTCAGACTCTTGCCCCATTCACCTGCAAGACTGTCACCATGGCACTGTGATCCGCCCACCCCATGCACGCAGGTACTAGACTCCAGAACCAACAATTCAGTGTTGAGTGTACTCTACATGTCTTTTATAGGATCAAGCAGCAGAGCGTCCTCAGGACCACTGTTAACTTATTATTCAGTTAGAGGCAGAGGAGAGAGGAAATGGTGAAGACCACTTCTCCTAACTGGAGGAGAAAAACCAGTTCCGACTCTTGGTTCGCTTCTACTTGTCATAGCCAGGAGCGGGAGTGTAATGATATGCAATATGTGCCCTCGGCTCCTGGCTAGTACAGGTATGGTAGAGGGAGCAAACAAAAATTGATTGTGATGTCAACATGGGAAAATTGACAGTGACCGAATGATCGAACCGAAGAAAACCACCTGGTTAAAATCCTTTTTCAAACATTGCATGGAGGAAAACGCATCGGCAATGGTTGTGAATATGATCCAAGGGAAGAAATTTGCTCTCAGCATAAAAAAATTATGGTAAAAAATCCGTTCTTTACATGTAGCCCTTGCTCGTTACTGTGCTAACGGGGAAGCAATGTCCGCAGAACGCCAGGAGTGAATAAGGGAGTCGGTGGGGCATGGGCAAGAATTGGAACGTATGCACTCTGCCCGGCCAGACTTAAAACAGGTCCTTCTGGCATGGCAAAGGGGCATTAACATGTGTCATTTACACTGCCCCTCACTCAGTGATACACAGCCAGGCGCAGCAAATATCAGAAGAGCAGGGATGTGAATGCCTGTTAATCGCCATGCTTACACTGAGTCAAAGCAAGGGCATGCCCATAACACCAGCAAAACCCCCATACTTGTGATATATAAATGGGTACAGATCATGTTCATAGAACAGCAAAAATCTGAGAACAAACGTTAGAAAAATACAGTAATAAAATACATTACATTTTTTATTATGACAAACTCCTACTTAAAAAAATGTTAAAGTTTTAAAAGTTTAGTTACACTTGTTATTAATCACGTTACCCAAGGAGATATTAAGAAATAAGACAAATCGTTATCTATTACTAGACCGAGACAACACATGGTTCTTAAGCTTAGGGATATTAAAATGAATATTACATATATATTATAATATTATGGAAATATGGGATATGTCATGGATTCCAACTAATACCCATGTCATGATTGATTTCTTGTTGTCAAAATGACATATCAACTTTGAAAGGGACTAGGATGGAGGCCTCCTCTTGAAAGAGGATAGAGCAGGAGAGTTTCGCGCTAAGAGATCTAAACATCTCTTGATATGTGTTTGTCACATTGATCAAGTGTAAATTTTTACATTTTTAACACAATTGTTAAACAATACTATTTATATATATCATGCTTAGTGCTCCTAAAACAGCACACAGTACAATTAGACCAATGTATTTGGTTTGGTAAAACACAGTCAGTCAACGTTCTGATAGGGGCCGTTAACGACACCGGGCCACAATGGGCTGTTATGAAACTATTAGGCCCCTAAAAGCCTGGAGTCACTTCCTATATATGGTATATGGACTCTAAACTTCTTGGAGACTAGTGGATGACTTTCCTATCGTCATGAAATGACTTCGGTACATGAGTATTGCAGAGCATAAACAGATTACAAAAATTTGCATGGGTGAAAGGTGCTTTTAAAATTTATCGCATGGCTGTCAAGCATGCTGATAAATTTGACTATTGAGTTTGACCACGAGGCAAAAGTCCTTGATTTTGGGCCCCATAATAATACATGTTTAGTGTTGTGAAGGTGCTTTTAGTACCAAAAATTTAATATGGGATGTTGGTTTGGCCGAGCCCCGGCTGGGAAAGGAGCCCGACGCAATGTAGAAAAGGTTGGGCAACTCAGTCAATGTTGGCAAGTAAACACGAGCTATCATTTGTTAATAGTTTCACCCATGTTTTTGGTGTGAAAAACATTGTTCTTTATCTCCCAGGCATTTTAGCCAATGTGATGAATAAAACCCTAAATGACAAAAGCTATTAGGTATTGGAAGCTCAGATCACCTGCAACTAATAGATAATGGTCAAAAGGTGCAATTCAGATATTTTTCCTTTTAAAGGGGTTATTCCCATTGCAATCCAAAAGATGGCGCTATCCACAGTGATGCCCCACAAAACGAGGCGGATGTAGGCCCGGATCATAGGGAGTGAGCGGGTAGGTCTGCGCTCCCACCTCAACAAAAAAAATAAAAAAAGAAGATTAATATGATCTCTCTTATCTCCCGGAGCAGCAATAGAACGCGTGCCGCATATAGGTATCGGTGACATTCATGGGACCTCGTTCGTGATCTGTGTGGGTTCACTCACACGAGACCCCCCACCATCAGCAAGTAAGGCTCAATTCTGTGGATTAGGACCTAACTTTGATTCGTGGCAAAACCCTATTAACTTCAGCTGTAATAATATTTTGGTATTACTGAAGCCCATATCTGCCTCAACCAAGAGTTCTGCTTAAGGAGTTCTTGAGGTAATTTCCTTTGAATTAAGGAACTATTTCAGTCACAAACTAATTCATTAAATATAAAAAATATAAAGTTTTAATTTCATTAAAATTAAAATTGATGGTGCAAGTATTCATGTATTCCTAGACTCGTGGCTGAGAACCGTAGGAGCGTGCTGCTCTCCCTTCAGGCCCCGTGACAAGTAAATTATGATCACTGTGACTGAGGATCATTTAATGCTACATTATTTGGTACTTTGGCTTCTCTATGCTCTTCTCTACATAAATTACAACAAAAATACACAAAACATAAAGTTCGTTATAGCAGATTAAGTAGTTAAAGAAACACGGGAACAATCTGACCAGCTGCTTGCAATTACAAACAACACAAACTAGAGTACCTGAGCTTGTTGACGACACGTAGGTGGGGAAGAGAAAAGGAAAAAGAGAGAAGTCAGGAAGGAAAACAAGGGAAAAAACATTAGACTCTTGTACTTGAAGTTAGTACTTTTTATCTTGATTTAATAAATGACTTGAAAGCTATGATGGACTCAATCTTCTCAAATGGTTTAGAGCAAAACTTGTAGATAAATGCGTGGCTGATAGCAGAGATGAAGAATACAAGAAAGGAACCATGTGTGTCTGATACACTGCATTTATTCTGCCATGTGATCGTAGAGAAGTCTATCTCCTGCTGCAGAAAAACATACCCCAACACCATGGCATTCCCCGCGCCTTTCGTGTGATTTATTTACAAAGACTTTGGGTCTAATCCTTTCCCCTCATCAGAGTTTCCTATCAGGATACAAAATAATAAGAACTCCGTCATCACTAAAAGAACATGCAGTGGACCGCTTTTCTTTTTTGTCACAACAACTGCTCCTGCAAAAGTAAAATAGTAAGAGTATTTGGACTGAAAGCCCACTTAAAACGATGCAAAGTATGACGCGACAGATCTTACTTGTTCGTGGTAGAACTGGGCAATGTTGTTGAAAAGATTCTCTAGGGATCTTGCTCTGTAGTATCCTGTCTCTTTTACTTTGTCTTTCCAGAGAAAAATTGTGTTGTTGTGTAAAAATTCAATATCGTCAAGATGTTCTAGAGGATTTGGCATTCGTGGACCAGCACACCCATTTATGCCAAGTCCAGTTAAAATAATGAAGGGAATAATAGTATCAATAGTTTGTACGGGTTTGAAAGAAGACGCATGTACCAATCAAAGTTCAAACCAAGGAAGGGAAGGGATTGCATGAGGGAACGGGATGTTAGGGGAAGAAACATTATTATCATATAACATAGCCATTCAATGTAGTTATTTAGGTGTCTTAAAAAGGCATCAGACCCTTCTTGAAGCATCTCTGCTGTCCCTTGACTGTAACTGCGCATGAGCAGGCTATTACACAGATTGACAGCTCTCATAGTAAAAAAGCCCTGTCGACTCTAGTTGATTAAACCTTGAGTTTTCCAGACGGAGGACAAGTTCCCATGGTCTTTGATTTGATTTAATTGAACACAACTGATGCACCAATTTTGTGTTGGATTCATTCAGATATTATGTGATTGCCCATCTTGGATGTGCTTTGTGACGTGCTGTTGGGAGTGAAGTGTCCTGGGTTTGCAGGTGCGCATGTGTGCCCTGGAGATGGGCCCGGAGCCTCGCATCACGCTTTCCCTTGCTCCAGTGGAGTCCCCAGGACTTCGCACACGTGTACCCCAACTCCTATGGCACGTGGCGCAGACTCTGTAAGATTTAAGGAGGGTTAGCACGCATGATTGGCGCTGGCCAGCCGCCTCTGACCCTGCTAGATTTGCCGCTGGTGCAATACGGGTTCCGTTTTCTCTGTGAGTGTTAAAAATGGCCATATATACACAATGCTCCCAGATGACTATTTACTGCCATTTATTGTCCGCGGACTGTTCTGTAAAACTTAAATGCTTTTTTTATAGGAGTTAGAGGCAAACGTGCATTATTGCGAAAAATGAACTTGTATGGAATAACATGTAAGTTCTGTGTACGGGCAAAGTTTAGATTCACATACCCATAATGATATTATCAATGGAATTCAAACCCTATTATGTAAATTTTTTGCACACTGTAGAAAACTCTGAATTTCTAAAATTATGAATTATCTTAAATACCAAAATGGTGTTGCCAGTGATAATAATATTCTTATAGCTTTTTTAAATTACATGGGATATCCACTGGTACTTTAAAAGTAGATCATAGTCTGAATGCGGAAAGTAAATGACTTGGGAGGCAAGAAGTATCCTTGACATCTTATTCGAATGAGTAAAACAATGCATCCACACGTGCATGTGGGAACCGATCTCTTAAAAACCTAGCGCTCCGTTGGCAGATATATCCGCCAAGGAGCGACAGTTGATTAGCGATTCAGTGGCGGTATATTTGCCACTGAGCGTAGACAGGGGCGGCTCTAGATTCAGAGCTGTGAAACTTGGATTAGGGAAAACAAAGGTGGTGCGGCTGGGTGTAACTAGATAGCCAGCCCCTCTGAGGTAAACACTCCGCAATCGGAGGGTTGACTTTCCCCAGATGACCCCCCCCCCCCGAGAACGTTGTGGCTTATGGCAAACTCTGGCGTCAGAATCGTGGACCCGCAGAGATTTGCCTCTGTAAGGAAGCACGTGCTAGCAGATGGGTCGTATGAACCGTATCTTAATGGGACAGTGCCAGACTATGAATGTGGCATATGATTACATGCTAATACCCGAAATAAATCAGTTTATTACAGGTAGCTCTGACATGCCAAATCAGATGATTGCTTGTTCCGGTCCCTGGTGTGGAACAAGTGAAGTAAAACCAACACAGTTATTCAATAACAATCAAGTACTAACTCAATAACCAATGCCAAACGCCCCATCACATATACCGAGACATCTACCCCAAAACCCCCCCCCGTCTAATCATCACAAAACCTCCCAACCTATATTCGGATCCCGTGTCCGTCAAACGTAGCATCAAAGTAGTCACTTCCTTCTTGCCCCGTACGATGTGAACACCGTTTAACAAAAAAAACATTCGAAAAACATATGTACTCCAGAAATATTTGGTGCAACGAGGCAACATTTGTCCCGCAAAACCCCACCGCATCAACAGCTCCGTAGCCAACCCGTAACAAGGTTATGCCCCTTGGAAGACGGCAATGCAAAAAGGAGCGAGGTTTCCCCACATTCCCGTTTTTTGCTTTGGACACAAGAGTAAAATGTAAGAAGCACATATGATTCAGAGTCTGGGAATCCCCGTAATCGTACTCGACGAGACTAAAGATTAACATGATTCTTAAGGCTAACGGTGAAAGCAAAAAAAAAAGTCAAAATCAGTACCGAATAGATTGAGCTTTTTAGGTGCCCTCAAAATCGAGTTCCACTTTTCAACAATAGGTGATCAACCCCAAAATGGCAACAGGGAAAACGCATCTCAGCCCAAAACCAAGCGGTCACATGGCCCCAATAACAAAACAGCACAAAAATGGGATAGCTACAAAGGAAAGCCACGAGAAAACTAAAATACAGGAAGCGGCTGGCCAACTCTTCCTTTCTCGCGCCCGTGGACACCCATACAACAAGTAACCCGCACCGTGGGGGGGTTAGGTCCGGGGAGATATTGGAGAACAAATGTCTGGTGGGTTCTATGTTATTTGGAAAGTGTAAGTTACGGGCTAAAGGACGTAGTAACCGCAAATTGACCAGTATAATTTCCCCTCCCCTTTGATTCATTACATCGATCGCAAAGGGGTTAACGCTTGCCTAAAAAAAGTGTGTTTGATAGGGAGGGCGCGCGATTTACCAGGGGGGTTTAGGGGGTTTGCTGGAATCGTAACAATCCATTCAACCTGTTATTGCAAAGGTACATCGAAATGACGGAAAACGCTAGTGATGCCCATGAAATCTGGGAAAGTTCTCGGAAAATATAGGTGGTCTATGGTCTCTTGAAATGTACGCTTCACTCAAAAACGGTGGTATTTTAAATGCTCACTTTCCTATTTGACAAACGAACCTCCGAAACACAAATAAAAGTCCAGGGGGAAATACTTCGATCGCTGAGCACTTTCAACAAGGTCCCTATCAATGCGAGAGATCAACACTGGTTGAATTAGCGTGAAAAAGGCGCGTCTAAAGGGTCTTACAACGCCGTTCAAATCCTCCCCCCCTCCCCCCTTCTCCTTCTCCCTTCCCCTCTTCCCCCATCGTTTCCTCTCTCTTCATCTCTTCTCTTCACCTTTCTAAACTCCATTTCTGCTTTTTTCCTTTTTCCTTTTACCCCCCCCCCCCTGTCCCCTCTTTCCGTACAGTATGCTATTCTTTAATATACCACCTGCTGTTATCGCATATGAGTGCCTCTCACCTCTTTACAGGTCAAGCCTCAAAAGTCCTGTTTCTTTACCAAAAACACAGCCTAATATACCAACAACCAACAACAATACTATTGTCCCATCATTTGACCATATCTCCATATCCCCATCTACATGTCACTAACTATCCAATCCCAAACCCAAATCAGCGCTAAAAAACCAATGCATTTTAACAAAACCCTCGACATTTTCCTTGGAAAGATTCCACTCATTGGGGCAGATTTACTTACCCGGTCCATTAGCGATCCAGCGGCGCGTTCTCGGCGGTGGATTCGGGTCTTCCGGCGATTCACTAAGGCAGTTCCTCTCCCGCGTCCACCAGATGTCGCTGCTGCGCTGAAGAGCATCGGAACGCACTGGAGTACACCGAGCCGGGCTGAGTGAAGATAAGCGCGTGCCGAGCGACACTTTTTTTTTTTTTTTTAAATGCGGCGTTTTTTCCAAATCCGTCGGGTTTTCGTTTGGCCACGCCCCCCGATTTCCGTCGCGTGCATGCCAGCGCCGATGCACCACAATCCGATCGCGTGCGCCAAAAACCCAGGGCAATACAGGGAAAATCGGAAATATTTGGGTAACACGTCAGGAAAACGCCAATTGGGCCCTTAGTAAATGACCCCCAATGCCTTTCAGTTTGTGTAACAGATTGTGCATTTGGATCTCTGCATCATTGGTGAGGTCCGTTTGAGAGAACAGCTCCTGCACCTTGTTCAGACAATCCAGATTGTCCAATGATTATCGTGGACGGGGTGTGGGAAATAGGTGCATCCATGATAAGTCTATAAACAGTCTTTCAAAAAGACATTACAAAACACTGAAGATTAATCAGAACCCACTCAAAAAAAGTAAATATGCTAGTGTCAGGGAGCGCATAGTTACAAAAATCGGAAAACATCAACGTTAGAACATGAGGAAAAATAAAAGAGAAAAATGGCTCACCATGAGTAGGTCCGACACTATAAGAGAACAACTGTGTGCGCTGAATCCTAGTTCCGGTTCGGAATCCAGACGAATGCTTGGCTCAAATCAATTAGAAAAAAAATGAGGGAAGGATTTCAGCATTCCAGTGAAAAAAAGGGTTGTTAAAACATAGAATTTATATCTTCATAAAAACCATGCTTGTAGCAGGTATCACAGGCCTTCCAAGGGCAGGGGCTTAACCGGAGGGAAGTACGATCTCAATGTGAAATATAACTAAAAAATACAAAAAAGTAAATTTAATAAAAAAATCATGAGATCCTGTTTGAAGTTAAGAACCTTGGGAAGGGTCAGATTTAAGATCCAAAATGCTTTTCTAGAGAAAAGGGCTTATTTTCCAGTCTTAAATCCTAGCACAATAGTGAGCACAAAACATTATAAGAAAGTCCATTCAGGCTTTATGAATGGTATGCAAGTTACAGCCATTGAACAAGTCTCCCGACCACATTGGGGAGTAGACTGCTCTAGAGAAGCATTTTGGATCTTAAATCTGGATACCCGCTTACCCAAGGGTCTTAACTTCAAACAGGATCTCATGTATTTTTTATTAAATTTATACTTTTTTGGTTATATTTTGCATTGAGATCGTACTTCCCTTGGGTTAAGCCACTGCCCTTGGAAGGGGTGTACACATTTGCTACACTGGAAACTCACCCGGGTTCACTATGTTTGATTATTTAAACCCTGTGCTAGTTACTTTGGCTTGGCATGAGTAAGTACTATAAAACAATACATAAATAAATAACATCTGTTGTATATTACCTCTTATGTATAGGTCCTCTACAATACTGTAAGTAACACACATATATATCTCATAACTATATGTATTTATATTCCTAAAATACATCTAAATAGGTTTTCTGAAGGTTACCTTTTAAAGAACGACCTTGTTTGCTGATATTTTCATTCCATCTTAAATTGAATGCTTCTACACCTTTATATACTAATGGAATTTATATAAACAAACAATGGAAGTCTATATTTCCACCTACCGGCCATTTCACCCATTAGGAATATTTTAGGAGCATAAATGTGTATGCAGCAGTTATGATACATAAATGTGTTATATTTATATCATTGTAGAGAAAGATACATGAATGATATTTAAGTACTTTTATTCTATATCTATGTTTGTGTGTAGGTCCTATTTTACCTGACGGGGTCAGATAACCTATTTAGATGCATTTTAGTAATATAAATACATATAGTTATGAGATATATGTGTGTGTTACTTACAGTAATGTAGAGAAAAGATACAATAGAGGAAACAGATGTTATTTATTTGTGTACTATTTTATTCATTGTTTGTAGGTATCTTTATGCATTAAATACAATTTTATTATTACAGACATATCTTTACTTCTGCCAGTTTCTAATTTTCAGTTTTTGTGTCATGTCAGGTGGATGGGCCCCTTGACTCTCTAAGCCCCATAGCAGCTGCTATAACTGCTACTCATGTAGTTGCACCCCTGCCTTGTACATCTCTGTGAACGTAAAAGTAAAAAAGTTATGGCTTTTGGAAGGAAGGGAGTAAAAGACACAAATACAAATATTAAAAAGTAGTTCAGTAATGCTCAATGAAACCAGAGAATAGCTCCCCAGGGTATCCCTATGATTTGTAAAGCGCTACGGAATTTGATGGCGCTATATAAATAAAGATTATTATTATTATTATTATCTTCCCAGTTCTCAACAGATCCATTTTTTTACGCAACAACTTAAAATTACTGCATGTAACTTTTACCAAAAAATGATGATACAGTAATGTCATGGTCCTAGCATCTCAGACCTGCCCCATTCACCTGCATAGCTGTACCCCTCACTGTGACTCCGCCCCCCTCATGCCTGCCAGCTACTAGACCTCCAGCAACCAAAATACAGTGAGTGTACTCTACAATGTCTTTATAGGACTCAGCAGCAGAAGTCTCCTCAGGACACTGATACTACTTATTATTCAGTTGGAGGAAGGGAAATGGTGAAGGCCCACTTCTCCTAACTGGAGGAGAAAAACCAGTTCTCTACTCTTGGTTCTGCTTCTTACTTGTAATAGCCAGGAGCAGAGTGTAATGTATGCAATGTACTGCCCTCTGCTCCTGGCTACTACAGGTACTGTAGAGGAGCAAACAAAAAATTGATTGTATTCACATGGAAAATGTGACAGCTGACCGAATGATGAACCGAAAACCCCCTGTAAAATCCTTCAAACCATTGCATGGAGGAAACCGCATCGGCCAATGGTGTGAATATGATCCAAGGGAAGAAATTTGCTCATCCAGCATACAAAAAATATGGTAAAAAATCAGTTCTTTACATGTGGCCCTTGCTCATTACTGTGAAGAAGCAATGTCAGCAGAACGCAGGTGAAGTGCTGGTGGGGCACGGCACAGAACTGGTAACGTTATGCACTCTGCCCGGCCAGCACTTAAACAGGTTCCTTCTGGCATGGCAAAGGGGCATTAACAGTGTCATTTACACTCTCCCACTCCTCTGATACACAGCCAGGCGCAGCAATATCAGAGAGCAGGGGAGTGAATGCCCTGTAATCTGCCTGCTACATGAGTCAAAGCAAGGGCATGGCCAACTTCCAGCAAACCCCATACTCTGTATATATAAATGGAGTACAGATCTGTTCTAGCAACAGCAAAATCTGTAACAAACGTTAGAAAATACAGTAATAAAGTACATTACATTTTTTATTATTACAACTCATACTTTAAAAAAATGTAAAGTTTTTTAAAAGTTTAGTTACACTTTGTTTATTAATCATACCAAGGATATCATAAGAATAACACAAATCTTTATCTTATTACTAAACCTAGACAACAATGGTTTCAAGCATAGGGATATAAAATGAATATTATCATATATTATTATATAATAATATGAAATATGGGATATGTTGTGGATCTCCACTCATAACCCATGTCATGATGTCTTTCTTGTCAAATTGACATATCCCTTTGAAATGGACTAGATGGAGGCCTCCATCTTGAAAGAGGATAGAGCAGAGAGTTTCGCGCTAGAGATCTAACATCCTCTTGATATGTTTTGTCACATTGATCAAGTGTAAATTTTTCATTTTTTAACACATTGTTAAAAAATATATTTATATATATCATGCTTAGTGCTCCTAAACAGCACAAGTACAGACACATGCTATTTTTGTTGTAAACACACTTCAGTGCACAGTTCTGATCAGGGGCAGTTTAAGACTACCATGGGCCCTGGGCTGTATGAATATTATAGCCCCTACAAGCCTGGAGTCACTTCCTATATATGGTACTAGACTCAAACTTCTTGGAGAATAGTGGATGCTTCCCATCTGTCTGAAATGACTTTCTGTACATGAGTATTGAGAGCATGAACAGATGTACAAGAATTTCATGGGTGAAGGTGCTTTTTAAAATTTATCAGCATGGCTGTTCACAGCCATGCTGATAAATTTTGAATATTGAGTGAACCAGAGGCAAAAACGTCCTTGATTTTGGGCCATAATAATACATGCTTTGTGTTGTGAAGGTGCTTTTTAGTACAAAAATTTAAGTGGTTTGGGTGGCCATGAGCCCCCTAGATGGCTTGGGCCTCAGTCTACTGGCCAAACTGCCTATATTATAATGAAAACATTTGTTCTTTATCTCCCAGGCGTTTTAGCCAATGTGATGAAAACCTAAATGACAAAATATTATATTGGAAGCCTAGATCCACCTGCATACTAATAGATAATGGTCAAAATGTGCAATTCAGTATATTTTTCCTTTAAAGGGGTTTTCCCATGAATCAAAGATAGGCGCTATCCACAGTGATGAGACCCCAACAGATCACGAAAACTAGGGGTCGGATGGGTCTCCGTCACCTCCATAGAGAGTGATGAGTGGCTGTCTGCTCCATTATTCTCCGGGAGCAATGAGAGGTCCGCATTAGGTATCTGTGACTTCATTGGAGACCTCGCTTTCGTGATCTGTGGGGGTCTCATCACCGAGACCCCCACCATTCAGCAAGTAAGGCCCAATCCTGTGGATAGGACCTAACTTTGATTCATGGCAAAACCACTTTAACCCTCAGCTGTAATATTTTGTTATTACTGAATGCCATATCCTGCCTCAACCAAGAGTGCTGCTTTAAGGAGTTCTTGAGTTAATTTCCTTTTATTTAAAGGAATATTCCAGTCAAAACTAATTCATTAAATATAAAAATTTCATGCTCCTCCCTTCAGGCCCTGCACAAGTAAATTCAATGAATCAGCTGTGACTGGAGTGATCATTTAATTACATTATTGGTACTTTCGGCTCTCTTTAGCTCTTCTCTACATTACAACAAAATACATCAAAACATAAAGTTCTATAGCAATTAAAGTAGTTTAAGAACACTGGACAATTCTGACAGCTGCTTGCATATTACACAAACACAACTAGAGTACCTGAGCTTTTTGACTGACAAGTAGGTGGGAGAAAAGAAAAAGAGAGAAGTCAGGGAAACACAAGGGAAAAACATTAGATTCTTGTCTTTGAAGTTAGATCTTTTTATCTTGATTTAAACTGACTTTGAACTATTGATGACTCATATTCTAAATGGTTTAGAGAAACTTGTAGATAAATTGCTGGCTGATAGAGTGAAGAATACAAGGAAGTAACCATGTGTTGTCTGATACACTTGCATTTATTCTGCCATGTATCTGTATGAGACGTCCATCTCCTGCTGCAGAAAACATTCCCCAAACCATGGCACTTCCTCCGCCACCTTTCATTGATTTATTTAAACACTTTGGGCTCAATCTTTCCCCTCATAATGTTTCCTATCAGATACAAAATAATTAAACTTGCTTTCATCACTAAAATGAACAGTGGACCGCTTCTTTTTTGTCCACACAACATGCTCCTGCAAAAGTAAAAAGTAAGAGTATTTGGACTGAAAGCCCACTCTAAACGATGCAAAGTATGACGCGACAGATCCTTACTTTGTTCAGTGGTGAACTGGCAAGTGTTGAAATGATTCTCTATGGAGATTCTCTGTAGTATCCTGTCCTCTCTTTACTTTGTCTTTCCAGAGAAAAATTAGTTTGTGATGTTGTAAACATTCAATACTCTCAAGATGCTTCTAGAAGGATTGGGTCACTTTGGACCAGCACACCATTTATGCAAAGTCAGTAAAAACTGGAATCATAGTATCATAGTTTTTACGGTTGAAAGAAGACGCTTGTCCATCAAGTTCAACCAAGGAAGGGAAGGGATTGCATGAGGAAGGGATTTAGGGGAAACAATTCTATATAACATAGCCATCAATGTTATTTAGGTGTAAAAAGGCATCTAGACCCTTCTTGAAGCTCTCTGCTGTCCCTGCTGTAACCTGCGCCTGAGGCAGGCTATTCCACAGATTGACAGTTCTCATAGTAAAAAAGCCCTGTCGCCTCTAGTGATTAAACCTTGGTTTCTCCAGACGGAGACAGTTCCCCCTGGTCTTTTGATTTGATTTAATCTGAAACAACTTATCACCATATGTTTTGTCTGGATCATTCATATATTTATGTGAATGCCATCTTGGATTGCTTTGTGACGGCTGTGGAGCTGAGTGTCCTGGGTTGCAGGTGCGCCTGTGTGCCCCTGGAGATGGGCCGGAGCCTCACTCACCTTCCCTTGCTCCAGTGGAGTTCCCCAGGCTTCGTCACACGTGTCCCCAACTCCTATGGCACGTGTGCGCTAGCTCTGTAAGATTTAAAGGGTTAGCACGTCACTGATTGTCGCTGGCCAGCCGCCTGCCCTGATAGATTGCCGCTGGTGCAATACTGGAGTCCGATTCCTGTAGTGTTAAAAATGTTTCCATATATAACACAATGCTCCCAGATGCCTATTTACTGCCATTTCTTGTCCTGGACTGATTTCTGTTAAAACTTTAATAGCTTGTTTTTTTATAGGAGTTAGAGGCAAACGTGCAATCTTTGCAGTAAACAATGAACTTGTATGGAAACATGTAAGTTCTGTGTATCGGGCAAAGCTTTCAGATTCACATTACCAATAATGATTATCAATGGAATTCAACCCTATTATGTAAATTTTTGCCACTGTAGAAAACTCTAATTTCTAAAATTATTAATTATCTTAAATACCAAAATGGTGTTTCCAGTCATACTGCACTAATAATATTTTTTAGCTTTTTCATAAATTACATGGGATATCAAATGGTACTTTTCAAAAGTAGATCATAGTCTGCTGCGGAAAGTAATGACTTGCAGGAGGCAAGAAGTATCTTGAATCTTTATCTGCTGAGTAAAACATGCATCCAAGCATTTGGGACCCGATCTTTAAACCCCTTAGCGCTCCGTGGCAGATATATCCGCCATGGAGCGCAGTGACTTAGCGCTCAGTGGCGGATATATCTGCCACTGAGCTGATGAAGGGTCGGCTCTAGATCAGAGCTGAACTGGTATCGGGAAACACAGGGTGCCGGCTGTAACTAATAGCCGACACCCCAGTGTAACACCCGCGAAAAAAAAAAATGTTATTCAATAAAAAATAAAGTAATAATCAATAAAAATGCCATAAGCCCCATAACATATAAAGAGACATATATAACATATATAGTATTACCGCATCCGTAACAACCTGTAGAATAAAAGTAAATCATTATTGAACCCGTACGATGAACGCCGTAAAAAAAAACTGTTGAAAACTTACCAAAAATTATCATTTTTGCCTATTCAATCTTACAAAAAATGCAATAAAAAGTGATAAAAAAAACATATGTACTCCAGAATGATGTCCCGCAAAAAACAAGCCACATGGGGTGTGCGACACACTTCTGTTGAACTTTGGATGATAAATCAGGCGCACAGTGCGACTGAGCAACAGAACGTCCCCTTTACTGCAGAAATTTGTGTCGCATGAAGAAAACTACAGCCGCGCCACAAAACAGCCACGTGCTAATATGGCTAGTAATGTAATGTACAGCTAGTAAGTGGCATATATAACTATATATAACTAGTAAGTGACAAGTGATGTGCAGGATGCATGGTTAGTCAACAACATGTACAGCTAGTTAGTTATTAACCCATTCCCGGTCTGTGTCCGATATATCGGACGCTGAATTCAGTGACTTAGCGCTTAGTGTCCGATATATCCGATGCAGAGCCGTTGCCGGTTCAGCTCAAGATCTGAGCCGAACCGGCATCAGGAAACTTGGGGTAACCCCCCTATTTAACTTGGCTTTGGGGGGGTCTTTTCCCCCCGATCGCCCCCCCCCCCCCCGAGCAGTTTTCGGGGGCCTCAATCATTGCTATAGCTATAGAGTTGCCTGTAAGAACTGCATGTGCATAGGCTGACACTGCTAATACCCTGCAATACATCAGTATTGCAGAGTATTATCATGGACAAATGAACAAGCAACAGATGATGCTTGTCCATGTCTCATGGTGGAAATAGTAAATAAGTTAAAAAAAAGGTTATTCAATAAAAAATAAAGTAAGAAATCAATAAAAATGCCCATAAGCCACATAAAATATAAAGAGATATATAACTCTAAAAAAAAGTCTAAATCATAACACAAACCCCACATAAATAGTATCACCGCGTCCATAACAACCCGTAGAATAACAGTAAATAATTATTGAACCCGTACAATGAACGCCCTTAAATAAACTGTTATAAACCCTCCAAAAATTATGAATTTTATTTATTCAATCCCACAAAAAATGCAATAAAGTGATCAAAAAAACATATGTACTCCAGAATGATACTGTTGCAAAGTACAACATCTCCCGCAAAAAACAAGCCATCAACCAGCTCCGTAGCCAAAAAAGTAACAATGTTATGCCACTTGGAAGACGGCAATGCAAAAATGATAGATTTTTCCCCACATTACAGTTTTATTTGACAAATTTAGTAAAACGTAAGAATAAATATTCATGTCTGGTATCCCCGTAATCGTATCAACCCATAGAATAAGTAACTGATATTAGGCTTAAACGGTGAACGCAAAAAAAAAGTCAAAAACCAGTACAGAATTGATGCTTTCTATGCTGCGCCCTCAAAATCGAGTTCCTAAATTTTCAACAATAGGTGATACCAACCCCAAAATGGAAACACTGGAAAAAAAGATCTCATCCCACAAAAAAAATGCTGTCACATGGCCCCAATAACAAAAAAGCAAAAATTTTATAGCCTACAAAAGGAAGCAACGAGAAAACTAAAATCCAGGAAGCTGCTGGCCACTCCTTCCTTTCTGCGCCTCGCTGTACACCCATAAAACAAGTAACCGCCACATGTGGGGGGTCTGTACTTGGGAGATATTGCAGAACAAATTGTAGGTGGTTTTTCTATTTTTATCTTTTGGAAATGTGTAAATTTTAGGGCTAAATGAACGATAACCGGCACTTGACCATTCTAAATTTCACCTCCATTTTGATTCAATTACTATGAAGATCTCAAGGGTTAACGATTTCCTAAAAAGCTGTTTAGATAGTTTGAGGGGTGCAGATTTGAAAATGGGTTGGTTAAAGGGGGTTTTGATCTAAATTGTAAAATTCATTCAAAAACTGTTTTTATCTGCAAAAGAGTAAATTCTGAAAATACGGAAAATTGCTATTCGATTTGTAAAGTAGACATATGGGAAATGTTATTCAGCAACATATTTAGGTGGTAAATCTATCTACATGAAAATGTAATGATTTCAAATTTCAAAAAAGTGAAATTTTTAAAAAAATTTATCATTTTTTCTTTTTTTGGAAAATAAACGCAAAACTTATCAGCCAACATTTACCACTAAAATAAAGTACAACATGGGGGGAAAAATAATCTAAATCGATCGCTTGAAAGTAACCATTTCAAAAGTTATAACCATATAAACGACGCATGTCAGAATCCAAAAATGGGGCTGAGCCTTAAGCTTTAAAATGGCTGCGTCCTTAAGGGGTTAAAACTCCAGCAATGCCTCTAACTGTTTACTACTTGGCTGAGTCACTTACAGACTTAGCAACGCAGTTATAACTCATAGATGGCTTTAGCAGAAAGCTGTGAAAATAAGTTGTGTTAGTGGGTCATTGGATCCAAAATGACTTTTACACCAGGGTCATTAACCTTTATACATACCGTTATGGAATATTAAAGTACAGTTTATAAATATTAAAGCTGAATAAAGGACATTACACTTTTCTATCAAGTGGGTGAGTGCCGTTGCTATCTTCTACGTGTTGCTGTAACAATATTATAGATTTGGAGGCAGCCTGACTTTACTGCTTTTGGAGAGAGCATATTATGCATTGAATTTTTTACTGTTATCCCTTAGGAGACGCACTCTGCCAGAGATGTTTGGAAGCAGCTTATTTCCTCTTTTTACTTTAAATATGCACATTTGGGTCAACTAAATTCTTTCTTGTATGCACTGAAAAGGCCTGTGCAAAATTAACTACGCTAACATCTGGCTCTGTTGGCCAAGTCAGTGTTGATTTTGATTGTTTCATTGTTCTCCTGTGACCATATGTTATATCACTGATTAAATATGGCTATGCATCTACTGACAAACCTTGCTACATATTTTATAGCATTGAGCAGTATTTTCTGTTAACACATTAGAATTGAATGCCCCCAACACGGTTTGAAATTGATCCAACAATCTTTGCTTATGCATCGCTACACCTAACATATTTTTATTCACATTCAGTGATCATATCTTTTTGAAATGAAAAACCAGGTCATGCATGCAGCCAGAAATGTAAAAAAAAAGTAAAACCAAACACTCATTGGCCCACATTTACTAAAAACTATGCACTTTGGTGCCTCCTGCACTGCTCCAACAGAGTGCACCAACAATTTTTTGGTGCACCTTTAACATGGTGTGTGCAACACACTTCCGTTGGACTCTGCATGATAAATGTGGCGCACAGTCCGACTGTGCACCGGAACGCCCCCTTCAATGACAAAATATTTGTAGAATAGTGCAGCCGCTATACAAAAGGGTGCGTGCGACATATGTGGTGCGGACACTTCTTAAGTTTGCTCATGAAAGAATGTGCAGAGTCCGCCAGAAAACTCTCACAAGGACCTTAGTATAAGTGCCCCATTGACATAAAATGTCACTAATCAAAGTTTCTTTATTTTTCTTTTTATTTGTGTTCATTGTAGTGATCACATAAGTAGTATAAGGAAAGAATTGTTGTCCATGTAATGGGTAGTTAATATCTGAGGGTAACCTGAGGGCTTGACCTGTGGATCATCATGAGTGTGTATTAACCACTTAGATGAAAAGGTCATTGGTGACCAGGACAACGAAGGAGTCAGATAGAAGGAAGGGAAGGCAATGTAATTGTAGGTTTGTGTTATGAAGTTGTATGGCAGACAGAGACCCGATAATAGTCTCCATGTCTACAAACTATGGAAGGCTAGTAAGCCTGTCCAAAGACTGGCTATAATAGGCTTGTTTTCAGCATTGGATTGACAATGATAATACATTGCAATACATAAATTGCATTGATTTATAGAACCAATCTTGTGATCACATGTTGAAGCCCCTTATGGTACATTAAGAATGTTGTTAGAAATTTGAGCAAGACCCCTTATGGAACTACTTACATATTGTTGTTAAAGGGGTATTCCAGGAATAAGCATAATTCATATACAAGTGGGCACTCAAAATATAAGCTAATGTTTAATTAGCTGTTGTTTAAAATTTTGCTCCCGTTAGCAGAAAATGCTGGTGACATAGACTGTAATGAAGAATTAAAATGCTACTGGCCCTTTAATCAGTCCGTTAATTTCCTCCCGTTAATTTCCTTGCAGAGCAGCCACAGGACAGAAGATGGCCGCTGGTCACATGTCCACATCACATATCCTGCACCTCCCCATGTGATCACCACTATTTTGGCTGTAGTCGGTTGGTTGCAGTGCATCCAGTATGGGCAGTGTGTAGTGATTGCAGTTACACATCATTATATGGTAATAGACCAGGAAAGTCTGTTATATCATCACTGGGAGCAGAGCATAAGGGGGAGGAAGAGTTACTGAGAACTAAAGGATCATGGAACTTGTAGTTTCCAGTGGCGGCCATCTTAGTGAAAACTCCACCTAGCCATACATTTTGTAAATCATAAAATAAAACTATTTTAGCTCCGTTTTGTGACTAATGACATTGAGTATTGTTGTATTCATTTATTTATATCATCATGGGTTTTTGTGTCAGATGTTCATATTCCCGGAATACCCCTTTAAGTACATTTGTTACATCTCAGACATGCCTCTGTGTTATGTTTACTTTTGCTGATCCCTGATAAAAGTAATTTTATTATTCGTGTTTAATAGCACAATGGTGCAACCAGGGCTTTACCATAGCCTAGAGCACCACTGTGCATGTATATACTTCTCCTTCTCTTCCTCTCACTGTACCTCACTTGCAAGCTCCTGAGAGAGATGTGAAGGCTGTCCTATAAGGCAGTACAAGAAATAAAAATGATACCTACTCCAATAAACAATTACAATACAGAGGATGCACTTTATATTCATGCAATATTTAAATCAAGGGTTTGTACGAGGGTATAAAAACCCTGTAAACATGTACTTACCTGCGCTGTTCCTCCCGGCGTCCAGGGCTGCAATCTCTCTGGTCCGTGCCCCATGTGGCCGCCACATCTACCTATCCCTACCTCGGCAGGGACTCCGGGATGGACCGTGCAGGTAGGTACATGTTTATTTTTTTTAACCAGCCCCATCCCAGCCACTCAAGGGTTTTTTATACCCTTGGACAACCCCTTTAAGTGTCTAAAGGCAGTTTTACATACATTCATGATTTTTAAAGTCTTCTTGCCTAGAATTTATAATGATAACTTGTCTTAATATGAGTAAAATTGTTTACATAATTATATACACTGACTATTTAGCAATAAATCTATATGAACTCTTATATAGACATATACAGCCTCTTTAATATACCAAGTACACAAAAGTTTTGTGTTAACTGCATATATCCAAGAGTTAAAACAAAAACAGAAGTAAGGTTTATGCATAAATACAGACCCAGAGCGTAGTGCTTTACATAAAAATTAATAAAGAACAAAACCTTGTACATACATATACCAAAAGAACCAAGCTTGGTACATAAATGCAGCACCAAAGCAAAGCTCATTAGATAAATACAACACCAGAACCCTGCTGGGTATAGAAATACTGCACCAGAAACAGTACCTATATACCGCATGAGAACTAAGGTCAATGTAATGAGGATTCTCGACTCGGGAAGGACAGAGAGGGTAGGGAGCCATAAACTGAGCCCCACCCCAAATAGTGACCTAAGGCTATCCCTCCCTAGGTCACTGTGCAGACATAAAACAAGACAAACAAATGTAAAACAGAATTAATCATGGTCAGAGGAAGGGGTCAAAGCAGAGATAAAAGAGGCATAAAAACACAGAACAGAATATAAAGCAGCAAACAAAGTGCGAAATAGGTCAAGCAAAACTAAAACCTGCACTGGACTGAAAGAGAACTCCAGACGATTGGAGCAGAGGTCTGTCAATCAAAACATTAACTGTTGCTGTAGCAGACAGCAGGAGGAGAGGTGAAAACAACACCAAATCAGCCAGCAAGTTAAGTGCGTATTCACACAGGCAACACTAGACAAATCAACCCATCCTCAGCGTAAACCACAGACAGAGGAGGACGCCACCATGGATGTTATAGTCAATGTTACATCTGTGTTAGCGTCTTCCTCAGTTAATACTGCTAGGCTGGGGAGACGCTGAATTTCAAGCTGGTTCACTGCAGTCACAGTCTGCATAGTGCTCTAGTGGAAGGGCTACTTTTCAAGTCTGTCACCCGAGCTCCCTGCAAGCTTTGTTCTGGACCGACAATTGTTAACCTACTCTGACTCTCAAAGCTCTTCCCCTTTACTTGGAGCAGAGATCCTACTCATATAAATCTTCTGTGTAGGTTATAGCCATTGGCCAATAAAGTTGGTTTTTGTGATTTGGGAGTTTTCTACTTTTGGCTCTTGTTTCTTGACTATTGTTTGAATTTCCGATTTTGTAATGGAAAAGCAGGAAGAACTCCAAGGTGAAGATTTACTGTATTTGAAGAGTGTCAATGTTTTGGTGACTGTCAAAATCCAGAATAGACAATATATTCTAATAACTCATACATTGAAAATACAGGCAGTCCCCTACTTAAGGACTCCTGACTTACAGAGGACCCTTAGTTACAGACAGACCCCTCTGAAAAAAAAAAAAAAAAAAAAAAAAAAAGAAGCAGGCTGCAATGATCAGCTGTAATTAAGCATTATTGATAATCCTTGGTCACATTGCAGCAAAAATGTTTGAAAATCATTTTTGCTGCAATCATTTTCAAAATTGTCACAGAGAATTTTTTTTTTTGTCTGGAGCTACAATTATAAAATTGTCTGACTTACATACAAATTCCACTTAAAAACAAACCTAAAGAATCTATCTTGTATGTATATCAACCAATATATACAGTGGAAACAAAGTATTCAGACACCTTTAAATTTTTCACTCTTAGTTTCATTGCAGACAATTGGTGAAAAGTTCTTTTTTTGCTCATTACTGTACACTCTGCACCCCATATTGACAAAAAAGCTGAAATGTAGATATATCTGCTAATTTATTAAACAAGAAAAACTCAAGCATCACATGGTCATTGTCAGGATCAGTGGATCCTCTGGACCACCGCGGGAGATGGAACTAGCCGACACCTGGGACCGGAGCCCAAGCGGCACCTGGTTTTCACCAGAGCCCGCCGCAAAGCGGGTTGGACTTGCTGCGGCAGGATACCACCGGCTTCAATTGCAACCAGTCGTCATGTCCCTGCAGCTGAAAAACACTCTTGTAGCATGATGCTGCCATCACTATGTTTCACTGTTGGAATTGTATTTGACAGGTGATGGCCAGTGGTTTCCTTCACACACAATGCTTAGAATTGACACCAAAAGTTCAAACTTTGTTTCATAAGACTAATGCTTAGAATTGACACCAAAAGTTCAAACTTTGTTTCATAAGACTATTTCTCACCACCTGGGAGTCCCTCATGTGTTCTTTTGGCCAACTGTATGCAGGCTTTCATATGTCTTGCACTGAGGAGAGACTTTCATTGGCACACTACTTTGGCACAGGCCATAAAGCTCCAACGGGGGGAATGCTGCAGTGATAGTTCAGTTTGTGTAACTTTCTCCCTTCTCCCTACTGAATCTCTGAATCTCCGTCACAGTGATCTTGGGGTTCTTCCTTACCTCTCTCACCAAGGCTCTTCTCCAATGATTGCTTCGTTCGGCTGGACAGCCAGGTCGAGGAAGAGTGGTGGTTGTCCAAAACAGGTGTGTGCCTTTCCTAATCAAGTACAATTAGTTTAAATAAACACAGGTAGACTCCAATGAAGGGGTAAAACTATCTAAAGGAAGATCAGAAGAAAATGGACACAATGTGAGAATGTACAGTATGTACATATTTATGACCATGTGATATTTCAGTTTTTCTTGTTTAATAAATTAGCAAAAATATATATAATGAATATATAATAAATGAA